>PVJN01008464.1:0-64989 GCA_004026805.1 Lasiurus borealis | reverse complement strand
GGAGTCATTAAGAGGAAACCAGCTGCAGAAAGGGGAAGCACAGAGAAAGGAGAAGCAGAAAAGGCAACAGAATCAGCAGACACTGAGGGAAAGCAGAAGCAGGAACAGAGTCATCAAAGGGCAACCAGGTGTAGAAAGGGGAAGCACAGAGAAAGGAGAAGCAAAGGCAACAGAATCAGCAGACACTGGAGGGAAAGCAAAAGCAGGGATGGAGTCATTAAGAGGAAACCAGCTGCCGAAAGGAGAAGCACAGAGAAAGGAGAAGCAAAGGCAACAGAATCAGCATGCACTGAGGGGAAAGCAGAGGAAGGGATGGAGTCATTAAGAGGAAACCAGCTTCAAAAAGGAGAAGCAAAGAGAAAGGAGAAGCAAAGGCAACAGAATCAGCAGGCACTGAGGGGAAAGCAGAAGCAGGGACAGAGTCAGCAAAGGGCAACCAGGTGTAGGAAGGAGAAGCACAGAGAAAGGAGAAGCAGAGGTAGAAAGGGCAGCAGAATCAGTATACATTGAAAAGGGGGAAAACATAAATGAGGCTAGAGCCAGCAAAAGTAAAAACAGCCACAGAAAAGAGAAGCACTTGAAAAGAAGTGGAGGCAAAACAGGCAGAAAGGTAGCTGAATCAGCAGATGCTGAAAATGAGGAAGGAGAAATGGAGACAGAGTCAGCAAGAGGAAAAACAGCTATAGAAAGGAGGAGCACAGAATCAGCAGGAAAAGCAGCAGAACTTGTAGAGGATGAAGACTGGGAAAGTGAGAGAACCAAGATGGCAGCATAAGGTATACACCTATACGTGCTGTCTCTTGAAACCAAATCAAAACTACAACTAAAAGAAAACAACTATCCCCCAGAACCACAGAAAAGCTGGCAGAGTGGAAGTTCTACAACTAGAAGGAAAGAAAAAAGTGCATTGAGACCTGGTAGAATGTGCAGAGGCTCAGAAAGGCAGAGGTATGAAGACGCACATGATTGGGGCTGGCGTGCGCTGTTGTTTTCAATTGGGAGGGAGTTACAAGTTCCCAACTCTCTGAACTCCAGTGTCTGGCGAGATTCTGGGGACCCAGACTCATACAGGGAACTGGACTGTCTGCCATTGGATCAGAAAGAGAGGGTGGATCTCTTGCAGAGGTGGGCACAGGAATCATTGTTTACTGCACTGGAGCATCGGACACTGAACAAAATGCGGGAGACAGGGCTGACTGGCAGCCAGTGCTGTTTGTCACACCCTAGCCTAGTGATTCCCTGAGACTCTGCCCTGCCCAATTTATAAACCCACCCAACTGTGCAACGACTTTTGCATATGAATGGCCTGCCTCTGGCAGCTTAACCTAATAAATTGCATCTGGGTCAGACAACTCCAAAACTTCCAAACTCCAAGCAAAGAGGAGAAATCAGCAAATCTCTCTGTAGCTCCTGCTGGATCTCCTTAGATATTAGCTGACTTGCACCTCCTTGGAGATCCAGGAACTAGTGTACCTTAGGTCAGTGTGAAATCACCAGATTTCAATTCCTCACATACATAAGTGACACACTCAAGAGGCAGACTCGGTGAGCACCAAAGCCCCACTGAAGCAAGTCCTGCCCCATAGGGGTGTCTCCAGCACAGCAGTTCTTCCATTAATAGACACAGCTGATCCTCACAGTCAATTCCTCCCAGTATACCAATAGCAATTCCAGGCTTAACTATGACAAGACTGTGAGCCCAGCCCACAAAGGGGTGCACCAAGAGTATCCACCTCAGGTGATTGGGGAGGCGGAGCTACTGGGCCATAAAGGACAACTAGCACACAAAGCCACTTCATCAACACAGGAAAGCAGCCAAAATGCAGAGACCAAGAAACATGTCACGAATGAAAGAAATGGAGGAAAGCAAATGACTGGACATAAGTTCAAAACTACATTACTCAAAAATCTTCTACAAACCGCTGAGAAACTTAGTGAGACCTTCAAGGATCTTAATGAGAATACCAAAAAAAAAAAAAAAAAATTGGAAAAGGACCAGTCAGAAATTAAGCATGCACTGTCTGAAATAAAGAATAATATACAGAAACCCAGCAGCAGACTAGAGGTCCAAAAGAATCAAATCAAAGATCTGAAATATGAGGAAGCAAAAAACACCCTAACAGAAAGACAAAAAGAAAAAAAGAGTCCAAAAATGTTAAGATAGTGTAAGGAGCCTCGGGGACAACTTCAAGTGTACCAACATCAGAATTATGAGGGTGCCAGAAGAAGTGAGAGAACAAGATACTGAAAACCTATTTTAAAAAATAATGACTGAAAACTTTCCCTACCTGGTGAAAGAAATGGACTTACAAGTCCAGGAAGCACACAGAACCCCAAACAAAAAGAATCCAAAGAGGACCATACCAAGATACATCATAATTAAAATTCCAAGGGCAAAAGACACAGAGAATTTCAAAAGCAGCAAGAGAAAAACAGTTAGTTACCTACAAGGGCGCACCCATACGATTATCTGCTGATTTCTCAACAGAAACTATGCAGGCCAGAAGGCAGTGGCAGGAAATATTCAACGTGATGAACAGCAAGGACCTATAACCAAGAGTGCTCTACCCAGCAAAGCTATCATTTAGAATTGAAGGTCAGATACAGAGCTTCACAGATAAGAAAAAGCTAAAGGAGTTCATCACCACCAAACCAGGATTACATGAAATGCTGAAGGGTTTTCTTTAAGATGAAGAAGAAGAAAAAGGTAAAGATAAAAATTATGAACAACAAAGTGATAACAAATACATACCTATCAACAAGTGAATCTAAAAATCAAGTGAATAAAAAATCTGATGAACAGAATAAACTGGTGAATAGAATAGAATTAGGGGCATAGAAAGGGAATGGACTAACAATTCTTGGGGGACAGGGGGAATGAGGGGTGCAGGAAGAGATTGGACAAAAATCTTATACCTATGGTCAAGGACAGAGGTGGGCAGTAAGGGCATGGGGTGGGGAGTGGGGAATCAGGTGGAGGGGTGCTATGGTGGGGGGAAAGAGGAACATCTGTAATAAACTGAACAATAAAGATTTACTAAAAAAAAAAAGAACTGGGAAAGCAGCAGGAAAAGCAGCAGAACTTGTAGAGGATGAAAAGAACTGGAAAAATCAATAAAAAGGAAAAAATATTGAAGAAAGGAGAAGTATAGGGAAAAGAAGAAACATAAAAATGGGCAAATAACTTGTGTAGACATTTCCCCAAAGATGATACAAAAATGGCCAACCAGGATATGAAAAGATGCTCAACATCGCTAACCGTGAGAGAAAAACAAATAAAAACAATGAGATCTTACACCCATCAGGAAGGATACTATAAAAAAAAGAAATAAAAAAAAGGGTTGGTGAGGATATAGAGAACTTGGAACCCTTTTGTACTGCTAGTGGAATTGCAAAATGATGAAACCACTATGGAAAACAATATGATAGCTCCTCTAAAAATTAAAAATAGACCTACCAAATGACTTAGCAATCCCACTCTGGTGTATGAACAAAAGAACTAAAAGCAGAGTCTTGAAGAGATATTTGTACCACATGTTCACAGCAGTATTATTCATAATTTCAGGAGGTGGAAGCAACCCCAATGTCTACTTACAGAAAATGGATAAACAAAAAGTAATATATATATGTATATATACACACAATAAAATGATATTCAACCTTAAAAAAAAAAAGAGTAATCCTACCATATGCTACAACATAAATAAACTTTGAGGATACTTCACTAAGTGAAATAAGCCTGTGATAACAAGACAAATGCTGTATGATTCCTCTTATGTCAGGTAACTAAAGTAATCAAATAGAGACAGAAAGGAGAATGGTTGTTAATAGGGATTAGTATGAGGGAGAAAGGATAAGTATGGTTTAATGCAGTGGTTCTCAACCTTCCTAAGGCTGCGACCCTTGCATACAGTTCCTCATGTGGTGGTGACCCCCAACCATGAAATTTTGCTACTATTATGCATCGTGATGTAAATATCTGCATTTTCCGATGGTCTTAGGCGACCCCTGTGAAAGGGTCGTTCAACCCCCAAAAGGGTCGCGACCCACAGGTTGAGAACTGCTGGTTTAATGGGTCTAGAACTTCAGTTAAAATTTTTTTTAAATTACAGTTTATTTTCAATATTATTTTGTACTGGAGGCCCAATGCACGAAATTCATGCAAGAGTAGGCCTTCCTTCCCCCGGCTGCCAGCATCGGCTTCCCTCTGGCACCTGGGACCCAGGCTTCCCTCCAGAACCCAGGACCTGGGCTTCCCTTGCAGCCCTGGCTTCATCCAGAAGGTCTTCCAGTCTAATTAGCATATTATGATTTTATTATTATGGATTAGTTTCAAGTGTAAAGCATAGTGATTACATAATCATATATTTTACCAAGTGTTCCTCTTGATATTTCCAGTACCCAAATGGTACTATACAAAGTTATTATAATATTGACTACATTTCTTATGTGATACTTTATATGTTTTATTGATTTTTTACAGAGAGGAAGGGAGAAGGATAGAGAGTTAGAAACATCAATGAGAGAGAAAAACATCTATCAGCTGCCTCCTGCATACCCCCTACAGGGAATGTGCCTGCAACCAAGGTACATGCCCTTGACCGGAATCGAAACTGGGACCTTTCAGTCCACAAGCCAATGCTCTATCCACTGAGCAAAACCAGTTAGGGCCTATGTGGTACTTTGCAGCCTCATGACTATCTTGTAACTACCAATCTGTACTTCTCAATCTCTTCACCTTTTCACCGAAACCCTCTATCCCCCACCTATCTGGCAACCATCAGTCTGTTCTCTGTATCTGAGTCTGTCTCTGTTTTGCTTGTTTGTTTATATTGCTCTTTAGAGTTTCAATTTTGCAAGATGAAAACATTCTGGAAATTGGTTTCACAACTTAACACTATTGAACTTAGTAGTTAAGTGGTTAAGATGATAAGTTTTATATTATATGATTTTTATAATTGAAAACTTTTTTTTTTTTTAAAGGAGAGACTTTGGGTTTCCATTTCTGCATATGAGAAGCTTGGAAGTCCCCACTCTGTTCTAACAACACATAAAAAGCTGAACAGATTGAAAAATCATCTTATTGGATCCCTAAAAAAGGGAAGAACACGGGACAAACTGCTGCCGCAATTTGGAGTCTGACAGACTAATACAGGCATTAGTGTTATTGTGCTCTGCTTTACTGCACTTCACAGATAATTGCGTTTTCATCAATACTGAGGCAGGACCCTCCATCAGGAAAAAGATTACACCTCTTTAAAGGCTCAGATAATGGTTAGCATATTTTAGCAAAAAGTATTTTTGTTAAAATCCACACAAGAAGAAACAGATAATCTGAATAGGCCTATATCTATTTACAAATTGAACCAATAATTAATAACCTAAAATAGAAGGCACCATGCCCAGATGGGTTCACTGGTTGAATTCTACCAAACATTTAAGGAAGAAAATATACCAATCCTCTATAATCTCTTCTAGAATTTAAAAGCAGAGGAAATACTTAACTTCTTCTATGAGGAGAGCATTACCCTACTAGCAAAACCAAAGACATAACAAGAAAACTACAACCAATGCCTCTCCTGAACACAGACAAAAAAATCCTCAACAAAATATTAGCATATTAAATCCAACAATATAGAGCAAAAAAGGCAACAGAATCAGACATTACACACCAGACAATGGACACAGACAATAATGTGCTGAAGGCCTCGGAAGGGGGCGAGAGTAGGGTAAAAGAGGTCAATGGAGGTGGAGGGGGGAACGGAACATCTGTAATACTTCCAACAATAAAGATAAATTAAAAAATGAAACTCAACACACCTGCTACTTTTCTATTCTGTGTTACCAGCCATGCAAGCTTTCTTTCTAGTTCATCTTGAGATGTCTTACTAGGAGAGCAAGAAATATTATCAGGAGCTAACAATTGCTATTACAAGGAGAAGATTTTCTGACAAAACGTAAATATATCCATGAACACATTCATTCATTCATCCAGTCACTGAGTATCTGTTAGGTACCAGGCTGTTTCATACATGAAGACAGAGTTGAACAAGACAGAATATGTCACTCTGCTCGCGGAGCTGACATGCCAGTGAAAGGACACACAGCTGTGGGAAAATCAGGTGTAGCAAAAACAAAACAGCAGTGACAGGAAGTCACAGAACTCTATACTGATCACACATGTGGCATCTGTCCCTAGACAACACTGGCTGCAAATTGGACTCTGATTTCACAAAAAAGCAGACAAAAATTCAGCTTTTTTTTTTTTTTTTAGTCCTTTTGGCTCATGATTCATAAAAATGGCCGATAAACTGGCAGATGGGGACGGGGGGAGAGGTGGGAATAAATATCTGTGCATAGAATTACCTTTTTTTCTCTCCTTTTAAGGACTTACATAGCGTTTTATATTAGGTATCATTAATTTGTAAGCAGATTTCTATTATTTTCTTTTTCTTAGATCAAGTGTTTCCAAAAATCACATAAAATTTTACTCTAGGCCCTTCTACAAACTTCATTATAAAATTTTTGCAATTTCCAGAGGACCTAGGGAATCAGAGAAGATACTGAACCTGGACTCCCAAACCAGGACCCAGTGTGAATTACAACCATTTTCCAGATGTTTTACTGCTGAGACCATGAGCTCTCTCTTGACAGGACAAGAGAACTTTTGCCAATAACTGCATTTTACTGGACACTTTTCATGTTGCTCCATGTTCTTTAGCTTTGACCTGATATATAACCAAGTGTCAGGAACAAGGAGAACTTGTAAAATGGAGCACAGGGTTGAAAACCAAGAAAGTGCTATAACACAATAAATCTTCCACTGCTAAGGGCAGAGAATCATACCAAATAGCATAAATAGACTCACACAAAATGACCCACCATCCCTGCAGGGAACTAAGTCTGGCCCTACCTGGAATGAAAGGAGTTATAGTAACTGTAAGGAATGAAGAAAATACACGACAGCTTCACACATGGGGGATGTAAGGACAGAGAGTGGGTCCTCAGGCCTGGGGAGAATGAAGTCATGTGGCCTCCTCCCCAGAGATTTTTAGCATTGGACATGAGAATCTAAATCTCAGCCCTGGGAATGGCTGGCTGCCTTATTGCAGTGTTTGCCTTTCAAGCAAGTGCCTTAGATAAAAGGAAATACTGAAGTGCTTTATAGACAATGGCTTTAGGACTGAGGAGACCTAACAGTGCTTGTTAAAAGGATCCAGGTGTTTTAAAATCCAGATACAAAATTGCTTTAACTCTCTCATCCAGTTGAAGGCTTCAAAGAACCCTCATACATATGGCATATCAGAACATAATGCATTATAACGGGATCCATTACCACACCTACCCTGGCTATACGGATTTAAGATCTCGGTGCCACAGTGCACATGGGTAAGCCCTACAACAGTGCATGTAGGTAAGCCCTTCAGTAAAAGTCTGGCAATACGCAGGCTAACAGCTGGTGATACACACATCCCCATCACCAGTGCATCGCTGTGTAGTATGGAGATGTCTTTATTTTCTCTATTTTCAGAGTTTAGCAACGACTTAGCTGAGAATGACCTATTCCTATATACGTGCTTAAAGCTGTAGATCAAAAAAAAATTGCAAGTCCTACTCCTCTCTAAGCATTTAGGAAAAACACGGCTGTTCTTCTTGCTCTTGATGAAATTACAATTTAAGGCGAAAGACAGACTTTAAACGAAGAGCCAATAAAGAATTAAGCAAACCATCATGCATATATAAAGTAGTATGAAAAACACACAGAAAAACACTACGTAAGAAAGCTATACAAATCTGGGACCACCAGGGAATCCTCACTCTTCCCTCACTGAGGAAAGGATGTTTAAACCAAGATAAAAAGAGTGAGCAGAAATTGTCCAAAGTCCTCAGAAAACAAGGTCGGGGCAATGACAGCAGAGTTCATTTGTGGGACCAGGAGGTGCTTAGCAAACTGCCAGAAACGCCTCTGTAATTATGACAGTCTCTGGAAACAGATCATGATTCTGACATGTCAGTCAGATACCAATGGCTGTATGAACATTAGAATGTTCTGTCTTAAGACCAGGCACCTCAGCCGTATTCAGAATTATAAGAAACAAATGTCCCTGGGCCCGTAGCACCTGGAGGAGTGACAAGCAGGTGGCTGCCCAGCGGAGACCAGGGCCTGCAAGCAAGGCAGCTGTGCCTAGTGGAGGCAGGGGTAGGATTCCATTTAGGGGTCTCAGAAAGTGAGCCAATTTATGGAGAATAATGGGCACCAGGTTTCTTTCTGTCAGAGAGGAAACTAACCAATATAAAAGAGGGAAAGGTAGAGAGAACCGGTGGTGTTGAACTGTGATAGGAGACATTACTGTAAATCTGTGATTTTCAATATACATGTAGCTAGATATAGAAATAAATACTGACATGAGAGAGAAGGCAGGAAGAAAGGGGAGAGGGAAAGGGAGAGACAGAGAAAGATTTTCCTAACTCTGTCCACTGAAAGGGCCTGGCAGCAGTGATATGTCGCCAGATCTTTGCTTCTAAATATCAGTCTGCACTAGGAAGAAGCTGAGCTATCTGGCTATTACAAGGCTGAGGATGCTACAACATAAGCCTTAAACATCTTGTCCACAAAGAAAGAAAGTATCTCAAAGGATGATAGGGTCATGTCAAAAGGACATAAGAGCCAACCTAAAAAGGATCTTACTAATCTAAATCTGGAACAATGTGAGGAACAAAATAGTGGATAAATAATTAAATGAAATAGTAATTTTCAAGACGGGAAACCATAAAAATATTAGAGGAATCTACAAGCAGCAAAATCTCAGACATTTGCTGAAGCCATTTCTTCACTGATACAGCTCCTAGGGTAATGGAAACTAAAGGGAAAATAGGCAAATGGGGCTACATCAAAATAAAAAGTTTCTGTATAGTAAAAGAAACCAACAAAACAACAAGAAAGCCCACTATATGGGAGAACATATTTGCCGATATTATCGCCAATAAGTGTTTAATCTCCAACATTTACAAGGAATTCAAACAACTTAACAAAAGAAAAATAAAACAACCTAATAAAAAAATGGGCAATGGACCTAAATAGCTACTTTTCAAAAGAGGACATAAGGAAAGCCAAGAGACAAATGAAAACATGCTCAAAGTCACTAATCATCTGAGAAATGCAAATCAAAATGACAATGTGGTACCATCTCACACCTGTCAGAATGGCAATCATCAACAAATCAACAAATGACAAGTGCTGGAGTGGATTTGGAGAAAAAGGAACCCTCCTTCACTGCTGGTGGGAATACAGACTGGTGCAGCCATTGTGGAAGCCAATATGAAGTTTCCTCAAAACGTTAAAAATGGAACTCCCATTTGACCCAGTGATCCAACTTCTAGGACTATATCCCAAGAAACTAGAAACACCAATCAGAAAGAATATATGTACCCCTATGTTTATAGCAGCTAAGATTTGGAAACATCCTAAGTGCCCATCAGCGGATGAGTGGATTAGAAAACTGTGGTACATCTACACAATGGAATACTATGCTGCAGTTAAAAAAAAAAGGAATTCTTACCATTTACAACAACATGGATGGAACTGGGGAGCTTTATGCTAAGCGAAATAAGCCAGTCAGAGAAAGATTAACATCACATGATCTCACTCATTTGTGGAATATAGTGAACAACATAAAGTGATGATCAAAAACAGATCCAGAGACAGAGAAGCATCGATCAGACCATCAAACCTCAGAGGCAAGGTAGGGGAGGGTGGGGGTTAGGGAGGAGATCAACCAAAGGATTTGTATGCGTGCATATAAGCCTAACCAATTGATACAGACAACAGGTGGGGTGAGAGCATGACAGGGCAATGAGGGGCAATGGGGTGGGGATAAGGACACATATGTAGTACCTTAATCAATAAAGAAAAAAAAGGAATTTAGTAGTTTATACTAAGAAAGAAAGAAGGAAAGAAAGAGGGAGAAAGGAGCGAACAGCATCTCCTTACAGTATAATGCCTACTAAAAGTAAAAAGGATAACAGAATTTTGAGAATAAACTTTTGGCAAATACCATAGTAATAATTAATTCAGGCAAGAAAACATTAATAATATTAAAACTAATGAGTGAAAGAATAACAAATAGGATATTCATAAAGACTCAAATTATCTCCACACAAAATGCTGATTCATAAGGAAAAAGAGAAACTTCACAGTGGAGAAACTAGAAGATATCACTTCGTGATCAAAGTTAACATCCCCAGAGGGAGCAGATACCATATGCCCCTTGATGGGATGTGGGGAGAAGAGCAGAGCTTCAGGTCCCTGGCATTCCTGCCAAAGATGATTGATCCAACTCTCTCATGAGGAACAGCAGGCAACCCAAACAGAAGAAAGTTCTAGGAAATACCTCACTTCTAATTTAAAACATGTCATGGTCATGAAAGACAAAGAAGGGTTGAGGGACTACTCCAGGCTAAAGGAGACGAAGAGATGATAAATAAGCACAGTGTGACATTCAACATTAAATTCTTTGTATGCAAAGGACGTCATTTCAACTGTCAGCAAAACCTGAATATCAGGTGAAAGGAATAGAGGAGTTATCTGGCTATTTTCACTGTTTTGTAAGTTTGAAATTATTTCATAAGAAAAAGTAAAAGAAAAAAAAAGGTACAATAAAAGTCTAAAATTTAAATAAAAAATAAACAACCTCTCAAGTAGTAAGTATATGCAACAATATTTATTCCTTCTGGCAATGAAATGCAAATTAAAGTCTTAAGGTATCATTTTATACATGACTGGTTTTTACTGTAGTCATTTGTTTATTTATATGTTGGTTTGCTTTGTAGTACAACTAGAACGGGCTATTATTTACTTTGTTTTCTAAGCACTGTTACATAAAGCAATTTATAAAATTGTAATCCTTACAACGATTCTATAAACAAGATTCCATTAGTTTCTCCATTTCCAGGAGCAACTGAGGCTTAGAGACTTAAGATGCTTGCCTGGAATTACACAGCCAACAAGAGATAGAAGTGGGTATGAACTCTGGCAGACTGACTGCCATGCTTTTAACTCCTATGATTCCCTACTTTGCATCTTCACACAGGGCTAAGATACTGAAAACTGGTACAACGCTTTTGAAGAGCAATGTATGAGGCCATTGAAGGAAGAAATTGTCATTCCTATAGTCAACAAGTCCTCAGACTCTTGCCCCTGAATAAATTACTGAGAATTTGTTCTAAGGAAGGTTATACGCAGAAGAAAACTACATGTGTAAAGATGTTCTCCTTAGCTTGACCCTGGCTGGGTAGCTCAGCTGGTTGGAGTATTGTCCTAATGCAACAAGCTTGCGGATTCAATCCCTGGACAGGGCACATGCAAGAATCTACCGATGAATGCATAAATATGTGGAACAACAAATAGATGTTTTTCTCTCTCACTGTAAAATAAATTAGAAAATATTAAAGATGTTTCCCTTGACGTGGGGGGTGGTGGTAAACACACAATACAGTGTACAGATGATGTGCTGTACAATTGTGCACCCGAAACCCTGTATAATTTTGTTAACCAGTGTCATCTAATCCTATATAATCCTGTATAATAAAGATATAATATGCTAATTAGACCTGATGGTGGAACAACCTTCCAAAACAACCTTCCAGAACAAGCAAGAGACTGGGCTGCAGGCCCTCGAGGCAGCTGGACCGCGAGTGCAGAGGCAGCAGGGGCTTCGAGGGCAGGGGCAGCGAGGGCCTACTCTTGAATGAATTTCATGCATTGGGCCTCTAGTAAATTCAATAAAAAGAAAAAGAACCCAAACAAACAAACAAAAAAGTCCTTAATTATTTTTGAATAAAATAAAAAAAGATGTTCTGTATAATAGAAATATTTTAATGACTAATAGGGAAATGGTTAATTTTTATTAACTTGATGAAATGGTCTACAGTCATTTAAAATAGATAATTATGGAGACATGGAAAATAGGCAAATGTTTATAATATAATATTAAGGTAAAAAGATAAAGTATATATATACCTGAAATATGGAAAAATTGTGTGTGCATAAAAACAACAAATTAAAAAGTAAAGTTCAAAAGTATAGTCACTGCTCAAGGGACATGACATGGAATAATTGGTGACTTTTTTTGATTTTACATATTTTCATGGTATTTACAACAAAATTAGAAATTAAACATTCCCAAATTTAACACTTAACAAATATCTAGAAAGTAATGCAAGGATTCTTTTTCTGCTTCCCTCCAAGCTTCCCTTTGGAGATCAGTGGTGATTATGTCCATGTACGTGGGAAGTTGTTAAATTTGTCAAAGGCAGACAAAATACTATAAATTTTATTATTCAACATAACACATCACCATCTAGAAGGACATATATTGGAATGTATACTGTGGTCTCCTCTAGGGGTGAGATTCTAGGCGATTTTTTCTTCTTTACACCATTTTTAAAAAGTGCTATAGACATGTACCTATTTCTAATACTCTTTTTAAAATAATTGCATAGGTCAATTATTACTAAATTACTTTAAAATAATAATCTTGGCAACTGATTTCATAATTTCCTCAGAAAAATAGCACAGCTTTCTCATATCATTTATTCTACACTCAGAGTTCATTAATTCTGCTTCTTTGGCTAGACTTGTCAACAATTATATCTCATGTTAATATTTCAAAAATGATTGAGAATAGACCTATCTCTAATTTATACATAAGCCCAAATACTTATATATACAGATCACTGAACAATGAATATACATCAAGGAAGAAATGCCATTTACAATGACTTTATTACAAGGATTTAAATATACTTTCCTCAAATAATACTTCTTACTGTGAATTTCAAAGTCAAATAGAAAAATATAAGCTTAGAGGCATAAACATACAATGGAGCCAAGATAGCCTTTTTAATAAATGGGGTTGGGAAAATTGGATAGATACATGCAAAAAATGAAACTGGACCACCAACTTATACCAAATACAAAAATAAACTCAAAATGGATATAGGACTTAAACATTAGACGGGAACCATAAAAATACTAGAGGAATCCATAAGCAGCACAATCTCAGATATATGCCGAAAGAAGTTCTTCACTGATACTGCTCCAAAGGCAATGGAAGCTAAAGAAAAAATAAACAAATGGGACTACATCAAAATAAAAAGCTTTTGCATAGCAAAAGAAACCATCAACAAAACAACAAGAAAGACCACTGTATGGGAGAACATATTTGCAAATGTTATCACTGATAAAGGTTTAATCTCCAACATCTAGAGCCAACTTATACAACTTAATAAAAGGAAGATAAATGATCCAATAAAAAAATGGGCAACGGACTTAAATAGAACTTTTTTGAAAGATGACAGAAGGAAGGCCAAGAGACACATGAAAACATGTTCAAAGTCACTAATTATCCGAGAGATGCAAATCAAAACAACAATGCGATACCATCTTACACATGTCAGAATGGCAATCATCAACAAATCAACAAAAAACAAGTGTTGGCAAGGATGTGGAGAAAAAGGAACCCTTGTGCACAGTTGGTGGGAATGCAGACTGGTGCAGCCACTACGGAGAACAGTATAGAGTTTCCTCAAAAAACTAAAAATGGATCTCCTATTTGACCCAGCAATCCCACTCTTAGGAATTTATCCTAAGAAATTATAAACACCAATCAGAAAGGATTTATGCACCACTATGTCCATAGCAGCACAATTTACAATAGCTACAATTTGGAAACAGCCTAGGTGCCCATCAGCAGATGAGTGGATCAGAAAACTGTGGTACATCTACACAATGGAATTCTATGCTGCCATTAAAAAGAATGAATTCTTACCATTTGCAGCAACCTGGATGGAACTAGGAGCCTTATGCTTAGTGAAATAAGCCAGTCAATGAAAGAGAAACACCACATGATCTCACTCATTTGTGGATAATAAAGAACATTATAAACTGATGAACAAAAGGATAGACACAGAAGCAGTAAAGCATCAAACAGACTGTCAAATTACAGCAGGAGGAGAATCCAAGATGGCGGCATAGGTAAACACCTACACTGATACCTCACACAACAATTTTAAAACTACAACTAAAAGACAGAACGGACATCATCCAGAACCACATGAAAGCTGGCTGAGTGGAAGTTCTACAACTAGAAGGAAAGAGAGGGGCTCACAGAGGCCCAGAGGAGTTGCAAAAAGCTGAGGTACGGAGACACGCGAGTGGAGAGAGCGGGTGCTGGAGAACCTGGCTGGCTTTCTCTGGCGGGAGGGAGACGAAGACTCTCAACATCATTGAACCCCTTATCCTACGACCCTAAACCCCAGATCCAGCCTAAACTCATACGGGGGGAGCTTGGACATTGATGCTTTACTACTTCTGTGTCTATCCTTTTGTTCATCAGTTTATAATGTTCTTTATTATCCACAAATGAGTGAGATCATGTGGTGTTTCTCCTTCATTGACTGGCTTATTTCACTAAGCATAACGCTCTCCAGTTCCATCCAGATTGCTGCAAATGGTAAGAATTCCTTCTTTTTAATGGCAGCATAGAACTCCATTGTGTAGATGTACCATAGTTTTCTAATCCACTCATCTGCTGATGGGCACCTAGGCTGTTAGGGGAGTTGCAAAAGATCAGAAGTCTGGTGACGTGCACGGCACTGTGCGCAGAAGACTGACTGCTGATTGTGCCTCTGGCTTTCACAAGTGGGCCACTCCCAACTGCGCCACTTCTAACTTGACTAAACTCCAGTTTCGGGCGAAACCCTGGGGACCCAGACTCATATGGTCCCGGAGTGCAGGGGAACCGAAAAGGCAGCAGTCTAGAGGCACTGCAAGAGTGCGTGTGCGCGCACAGGGACCACTCCAGCGATTACCCAGTCAAGTGAGACTCGGGCCATGGAGGGCAGGGCTGACTGGAAGGCAAGGTGGTCCCTTAAGCCCATCCCAAGCTCAACAGAGAAGCTTTTGCAGTTTTGCAAGTCAGGATAGATAAAGAGCTTCACAGATAAGAAAGAGCTACAGGAGTTCATCAACTCCAAATCAGTATTATATGAAATGCTGAAAGATACTCTTTTAAAAGAGGAAGAAGAAAAAAGTAAAAGATAAAAAATTACGAAGTTCTCCTGGCATAGTGAAAATGCTGAGACAAGAAAAGGGATCACAAACAAAAGAAATGGAGGAAAACAAACGACTGGATATAGAGTTCAAAACCACGCTTATAAGGTTTTTCAAGAATATCCTACAAAAGTTGGATAAAGTTAGCAAGACCCAAGAGGAGATGAAAAAGAACCAACTAGAGATGGAAAAGAACCAACTAAAAATTAAACATACACTGACTGAAATAAAAAAATATTATACAGAGACCTAACCAGCAGACTAGAGGAAGGCAAGAATCAAGTCAAAAATTTGAAATATAAAAAATCAGAAAACACTCAACTGGAAAAGCAAGAAGAGAAAAGAATCCAAAAATGTGAAGATAATGTAAGGAGCCTCTGGGACAGCTTCAAGCGTACCAACATCAGAATTGTGGGGGTGCCAGAAGAAGTGAGAGAGCAAGATACTGAAAATCTACTTAAAGAAACAATAACTGAAAACTTCCCACATCTGGTAAAAGAAATAGACTTACAAGTCCAGGAAGCACACAGAACCCCATATAAAAGGAATCCAAAGAGGAACACACCAAGACACATCATAATTTAAATACCAAGAGCAAAAGACAAAGAGAGAATATTAAAAGCAGCAAGAGAAAAACAGTTCATTACCTACAAGGGAGCACCCATACGATTGTCAGCTGATTTCTCAACAGATACGATGCAGGCCAGACGGGAGTGTCAAGAAATTTTCAACGTGATGAATAGCAAGAACCTACAACCAAGAATACTCTATCCAGCAAAGCTATCATTCAGAATTGAAGGGCAGATAAAGAGCTTCACAGATAAGAAAAAGCTAAAGGAGTTCATCAACTCCAAATCAGTATTACATGAAATGCTGAAAGGTACTCTTTTAGAAGAGGAAGAAGAAAAATTAAAAGATAAAATATTATAAACAACAAATATGTATCTATCAAGTGAATCTAAAAATTAAGTGAATTAAAAATTTGATCAACAGAATAAACTGGTGAATATATTAGAATCAGGAGCACAGGAAGGGAGCGGACTAATAAATCTCAGGGGGAAAGGGGAGAGGGGTGTACAGGGAGAGACTAGACAAAAATCATACACCTATGGATGAGGTCAACGGGAGGGAGGTAAGGGTAGAGGGAAGGGTGGGAGCTGGGTGGAGGGGAGCTATGGAGGGGAAAAAAGAGGAACAAATGTAATAATCTGAATAATAAAGATTTAATCTAAAAAAAAAAGAGGAATACTGATAAATAAAAAAAAAATTACTGCAGGAAGTTTAAGAAGAGGTGGCGTAGATAAGAGATCAACCAAAGGACTTGCATGCATGCATATAAGCATAACCAATGAACACATACACTGAGAGGTTGGGGTATGCCTGAGAGGGGGGGGCAATGGGGAGATATGTATACATGTAACACAATAACAAAAAATTCCTTCAAAGATTAAATATATATATATATATATATATATATATATGCTTAGAAAATTTAGTCACATTCCCTAGCAAGAGAACGATAAGAAAAACAACCTTAAATCATTAGGTGCAAATACATAATGTTAGCACCAGAAATAATTATTTAATTAAGAACTCTTAATACATTTTAAATTTTTTATAAAAAAAGTAAATGAAATGTTGAAATATGAAAATGCAATGATGTTGAAAAAAAAAAAACCACCATAAAATACCAGAAGTCAGAAAAAAGAATAAATAAATTGAAAAGAAGCAAAATAAGAATCAAACTTTAAAGTTCCTTAAGGGAGAAAAAAATGATTCCATGGCAGGAAGACTTAAATTACAAACAAATTTTAAGCCTAGCATAGTCAAGAAATGTCCATAGGAATAGAAAAGGACAAAGAACAAGCAATAATGCATTTGCTAGAAGAAAGCCAGAGCTATTAGGGAAGAAAAGCGAATGTTGCAGGATATAGCAAAACAAAACCCGGTTAAGTTGAAAATTATTAACTGAAGTCTTTAATAACTAGAATGGATTTAATCTATTTGGTATGGTTTTAAAATGTAGGCCTACTATGAACATATAGGATTCTATGAACATCTCGCATGTTCTCTCACATAGGTATTATAGTGAGAAGAGCCCTAAGCATCAGAAAGCAGATGAATAGATTCACCCTCTCAAATGTGATTGCCTAAGATTGAGATCCTGATGTCCAATCTCCTGGCATGAGTGTGGCACAGGGATAACTCATCCCATTGGTCTTTCCTCGTGTGAGCTAGCAAAAGGCACAAAGAGGCAATGGAGCCACGCTCTCTCCTTGAAGTTTGTCCTCTTCTGCTTGTGCCAAACATGATTTTTATCCACGAGAGCCATTTTTTTTCCTCAAAAGAGCTCACCAAAGTTGTCATCCTTCCCATCAGTAGCTCCACTGGACTCTGGGGAATGACATCTAGACATTTCAACTCAAAAGCTGCTTCAGAAGGGAGTTATTAAAATTCAAATGAGCTGAGCATACTGAAGAAGAAACAGTCGTTTGCATGCACACCTCCACACTGGGCCACCCCTTCAGTCCCCCAGAGCTGGGTCTGGTTTTGTTTTTGTAAATGGGCTTCGGAGACTGAGGTCAGCCTCCCACGGCCCCCATTCCTCGGGGTCATCATTAGTAATGTGTGAGGCTGAATAGATTTCCTTCTGAATCTAGTCAGCAAACCTGACAGGAAGGCAGCCCTCTCCCACAACCTGAAAGCGCCAACAATCTGACTGGTAACAGAGCCTTTTTCATACTTGGTTTATCTGTTTCAAAACAGCGTTTAGGAAGGCTGCAATGACGTCGCCGAGGGCAGCCCCCTGGCTGCTCAGGTTTGGAGCAGAAGGCTCCCTGTCATGCCACGACTGCGTCACCATAAATATTACGTTCAGCTAAGAAGGTCCCACAGGCTGCGGAGAAAATTCTTTTCTGCCAAGAACTATGGCTCTGGGAAGCCAAATGACATTTTATTCACTGGAAAAGAGCCTATCCTTCATTTGACCATAAGGATTTTTTTTTTCTCTCATGGAAATTATCTCACATTATCACCATTTAAAAATTTTATAAGCTATCATGGAGCAACTAAACAAAAAAATGAACAAATATATATCCCTGGAATTATCCTAGCCAGGGACATTTTAGATGCTCCTTTAGTAAATATGTAATTTTTTACTTATGAAGATACTTTATTGTCATAGGTACTTCAAATAGACTTGATGGATGGTGCTCTAAACACTGAACTTGGCATTATGAGTAATATATGACCTGCTTAGATATAACTATATCATATACAACAATGACATAACCATGTATCAGTTTCCACTGAGGACATGTGAAAGCAAATCACACTAACTCAGGACCCTAGGAGAAAGACACAATTTCTAGAACTGCAGAAACTAAAGGAATTCATCTCCACGCTCTGAAGGGAGTTTGTAATCTGGAAGCACCAGGGATTTCTGTATCCAGTGGGAAGTCAGATGACACGAACTTTACTGTCCCTTTCAATGGTTAGGATTTTATTCTTCCACATCTCCATTAATCAAACTCACTTCCTTCAGATTTCTTCATGTTCATTTCTCCCCAAATTGAGATGGCCCTGTGATACAGGCACTGGCTGCGCTCAGAACGACCTGCCCTGCCCGAGGAAACTCCAGTGGAAGGTAATTACGTGAATGAAACTGGTTCCTGGGCTGTGACGTGTTCAGTTCGAATCCATTTTCTCCCCGCAGCACTGAACAGTATGTGTACCATTAAAGAGTATTTATTTAATAACTTAGATGGCATTCTTCTGGCTCCAGTTAAAACAAAAGGTACTCAATCTCCGTGTTCAGATTGCCCGCGCTCTAATGTGACGACAGGAAGAAAGAATCCCAAAGAACAAATGTTCGCAGAGAAAAAAAATAAGCTAAAAATCAAACCAGAGCCAGTGATTCCAACAACACACGGTGATTATTCAAGGTTCAGGGGAAGACCCAGTCAGGTACTGGAACACAAACGGCACCCAGCCCTGTTCCCCTTTTCGGATGACGCTCACTTGAAACTGACTAGAAAAGTGATAAGTGCTTGTTCCTTTGAAATCACCAGCTGGAAGATGAAGTAAAGTCTTCACAGAGCAACCCTCCCTTTCACCCCACCAGATGAGATAAGGTGATGCCAGGAGACTCTGCACAGTGTGTGCTTTATGTGCCACTTAATGTAGTTGAGATCCTTGTCCTCACTATTGCAAAGATGCTCTAGGAGAAGAAAATCATCAGTCCTTTAGATTTGTGTTGTTTACTCATACGGAAGTATGCTCAGGGCACACTCCTTACTTTATATGCAGAAAGAAAGATAAAACTTGAGAAATGTGTTTACTTGCCTTTTTTTCCTCCGGTAATACAGAAGCCAATGGCTGCTCTAATAAAACTGCTTTCAGGCAAATAACTATAGTCAGTAGGAACTGTAGAGACAGAAAAATGACCAAATTAACCAATGAACTTGGCGGGGCTAATGAAGGAAAGATAATGCTGCCAAATCAACCTAGAGACAAACCGGCGATGTTTACGCCATTAATCTCAGCACAGTACTCTGTGGCTGCACCTAATTCTATTAAAGTGGCCGGCCCTGAAGTTATCACTTAGGCGAGGCAAGCTATCTAACATGGTAGTAAAACTAGTAGGGTTGGAAACCACAGAGGAGGAATATTTTACTGAAGTGGTTAAAAAAAATCTTTGCTGCATTGTCCCATCAATGAGCCCCAACCCTCTGACATCCTTAGTGTCAGGAAGGTGTCTGCTGGGCTTGCAGGCTGAGACCACCATTCTGGGAACCACTTCCGGACATCCTTAATCGGATATAGGAGCCATGAAATGTAACAACCAATATCAGTAGCAACCAATATCATGAGGCAAGGATAAAGTGACCAACATGGACAAATAACCAGGTGCTGCTGCTGACCTGGAACAGCGAAGCAGTGACATTTATGCTCACTGAGTCCTGGGAGTTTCCAGGATTCTTTTCCTCCCAGAAAATTCCATCAGAAACAAGTAGCTGTACTTTTCCAGACATATAATCATTTGGTTCCAAAGAACCTGGGTGTAGAATGATTCACTATGACCTGACCTGAGTTTATGTGGGCCAGACCACATAGCCCATAACATTTAAAAACCTATGTAGCCCTGGCTGGGGTGGCTCAGTTGCCTGGGCATCAACCCATGCACCAAGGGATTGCTGGTTTGATTCCCTGTCAAGGCACATGCCCAGGTTGCTAGCTTGACCCCTGGTGGGGGTATGTAGGATGTGGGGGACATGCAGAAGACAGCCAATCCATGTTTCTGTCACATCGATGTCTCTCTCCCTTCTTCTCTAAAAATCAATAAACTATTCTTAACAACAAAGGCCTATGTCAAAAAGCAAACATGCTTTTGTACCAGGACCCTGTGAGAGCACTGCCCTTCAAAACTCGCATTACCAAGGGTTTCCTCCAATGACTAGGTTTTCTTTCTTTTATCCATTTTAATATGCCAGCTGCCAGCTGTCTGAAGTTCATTATGTTGGGAATGCTGCATGCAGAATAATGTCCTATTTCTATAGTTTAGGAGTGAGTGAAAGTGAGGGAGACAGTAATTATAGGGGCCCGTGTTCACGGTAATGCTGTCCACATACTACCTGTCAGGGGATAGTGGAACTAGGTTTTAATGAGGAATCTTTGGTACCTAAACCCCTCTGGCCTGAGTCTAAGAGAGCCAATGGGTCAAAATTTTATCAAGAGCGAGGAACAGATACAGGTCCCAGAACATTACAGTGTTGCTTCCCAGAAAATCTTCGAGTACAAGCATAAATTAAGCATGTGGGAATTGCAAATATTCCTTATTGCTTGTTATCAAAAAGCTGGAAATAAAAAAAGTCTTATTATACTAAGACCTAGAATTTCAGTTCCAGTCAATGAGATGCATGACTTTAAATGCACTTACCCCATTATTTTCTCAAAAGCAGGGGCCAGAAGAACTCAACCATATGTGAACTGATTTTAACTTTTTTAATGTAAAAATA
The DNA here is from genome assembly GCA_004026805.1 of Lasiurus borealis. Classification (NCBI taxonomy): domain Eukaryota; kingdom Metazoa; phylum Chordata; class Mammalia; order Chiroptera; family Vespertilionidae; genus Lasiurus; species Lasiurus borealis. Next base: position 43,860 of record PVJN01008464.1, on the reverse strand, counting down.
TTTTTATTGATTTCAGAGATGAAAGGATACACACACACACACACACACACACACACACCCAGAAACATCAATGATGAGAGAGAATCACTGATCGGCTGTCTCCTGCATGCCCCCTATTGGAGATGGAGCCTGCAACCTGGGCATGTGCCCTGACTGGGAATTGAACCGTGACCTCCTGGTTCATAGGTCAATACTCAGCCACTGAGCCATGCTGGAGGTAAGAGGGAGAGACTTTTAATGAATATGAGTAGTATACAAACGATGATTATGACATCTGGTAAAAGAAAAAGAACTTTGTTCCAAGCTTCAGAGACCTGTTTCTTTTTTTCTTCTTCTGGATTTGTCACTGAACCAGTTCTGTAATAAGTTACATATTTCTGAGAGGTTCTTCATCTGTAAAATATGGGGTTAGACTCAATGTTTGAACTGTTCTCCCAGGAAGGCAGGAAGGAAGAGAAAAAAGAGCATGGGCTTTGGAGGCTGACAGATCTGAGTTTCAAACTGGTGTCTGTCATTAACTGCCTTGTGACCCTGGGAAGGTTGGGAAGCCTTTCCACAGGGGTGGTAATACCCTTAGGGTTGTTGTGGAGATTAATGCTCTTAACAGAGTTCATAGTCTGAGACAGCACCCTCCTTCCAGCTCCAGGGTCTTATGGCTCTACTCTTACCGGAGGTTCTACTTTGATTTGAGGACATAGTAGATAGATGAAGATGTCCTAGAAGCCAGATTGCATTGGACTGAAGACCAATCACCCCAGACACACTGATGACCTGTGGATGAAAATGTGACAGTTCAGTGATGGGAAATGATCCAAACTCTATTCACAGAAAGGCCACGCACAGAAAGTCATGAATCTTTTATGCAATGGTGGCTTGTCTGGTAACGAGAAGCTCTATGACAAGGTATAATATCACCTGTCTAGTCTACTAAATCTGAGGTGACTTAGTAAGTGGTCAAAATAGGTGATCAACAAGTGTTGCTGAATGGATGAATGAGTGAATGAAAGAATGAGTGAATCAACTGATGATAGAAGAGCATAGCAGTGCTTGTCTCAGGTATCTCTGAGTCAGATAGGTCTCAAAATATTATCAAAAAGTGGGAAAAGAAAATCCAAAAGGTAAAAAAAGATGATAATTTGTTTAAAAAGCTCTAAAAATGGAAGGAGATATTATTTTGTTCTCTTCTTTAAATAAATTTCTATTAATACTTAATCATGCATAATAATCACTTTTAAAATAGTTTATAGATTTTTCTCCCAAGTTATAGCAACTTAAGTTTAAGTATTTTTTTTTTTTAGAATGTTCATATTCATACAGGAAAAAGACAGTTTCTTCTGTTCAGTAATTGATGTTTGCTTTTGAAACTTGAATTACTAAAAGTTCTTCAGGTATTATAATCACCAACATTTTACAAGAAGAAAAGTACACTAAGTGATAAGACTAGGACACAAAGGTCCATGTGCAGTGAGAACACCGAGTAAACAAAAAAAATGAGAATGCCTGAAAAGCAATGTGACAGACACTAGGGGCAGTCCTTTAGGCTGGGAGGACCACCTGTGGTATTTGTTCAGCTTCTTCCACACTGTCTGTACCTCCAACTTTTATGCAGTAAACATAATCATTAAAAAAAAATAAAAATATTAAATTATAAAATCATTAGCACATAATTATGTTCATTCTTCAGCCAAGGCTAATGCTAACAGTGATTTACCCACATCCTTCTCAGTGACATGGCAACTGGTGCTGCTCAACTTGCTACTCAGAACATCTGCTTGCCCTCTGATCATCGTCCCTTTTCTCCTTGCAAGGTCAGGTTTTGATTTTTATGGGAAACTAATGCCAACTTAACTCAAAATGCCAGCTTTCTTTTTTTCCGGAGGAAATTTTTTCCCCCAGCAAACCATTTTTCAAATGCCCTTAAACTCACCATCAGTAACAGAGATTTCCTCATTTTCTAAGTAAAACAGTTTGTATCATGAAAGAGGAAAAAAGACCAAAAGGGGGACATCTGTTTTCCCACGGAAAGGTTTTAACTCCCTCTTCTCACCTGTGTTAAGGCTCTAATGACTTCATTAAGTCTGGCTTGAAACTGAGAGGTCTGGATGGCTTCTGACTTTAGCTGGAAAAAAAAAAAAATTCACTCCAACATCCCCGAAAAAGTATATAATGACATTTCCTAGTGGATTCGCTATCATTTTCTACACTACGCAGTCGTTTATCACTATGCCCTTGTCTTTCAAAAACGAACTCCGTAGTGGGTTTCTGGAGGGCAGGGCCCAGGCTCTCTTTGTCACTGATTTCCTAGTACCAGTTCGGCGTGGCACGCAGCAGTCACCTAATGATCCTGAACTGTATAGACAAAGGAGGTCCTTAGAATTATTTACAAACTCGCGCATATATGTGTCCACTATGAAAAACATTTTATTATTTTAAAAAATATTTTAATTGATTTCAGAGAGGACAGGGAGAGGGATAGAAACATCAATGATGAGAGAGAATCATTGAACAGCTGCTCCTGCATGCCCCACACCAGGGATCGAGCCCACAACCAGGGCATGTGCCCTGACTGGGAACTGAATTGTGACCTTTTGGTCAATGTTCAACCACTGAGCCATGCTGGCAGGGCTGAAAAAACATTTTAAAGTGAAAAAAAAGTACTTAGATATTAACTTAAACATTACAAATGTACAATGGAGTGTCTTATAAGTGATTTCTGTAATTTCTTATGATTCATTAACTTTTCTCAGGCAGGGAATTCTGTAGCAAGTACATTAAGTTGATTAGGTTTAATACCTACAAATCAAATCAAATAAGGGAGAAATAATCTCTATACAAAGAATTCTCAGCAAAGAACAATTGCAGCTAAGTTAATTGAGTGGCCTCCCATGCCCGAAGAGGTCACCAATTCAATTCCTAGTTGGGGCACATGCCTGGGTTTTGAGCTCGATCCCCAGTAGCGGGGAGTTAAGGGGCAGCCAACTGATGTTTCTCTCTCTCTCCCTCTCACACACACTGCCCCCCACCTCTCAAATCAATAAAAAACCTTTTTTTTAAAAAAAGAACAATTTTCTACATATTAAAGTAACTTTTTTTTTTAAAAAAAAGAACAATTTTCTACATATTAAAGTAACTTTTTTTTTTTTAAAAAAAGAACAATTTTCTACATATTAAAGTAACAGTGTAACCATTACGATGAGCATATATTCTTCTGTCCTTAGCATACTGAGATACTAGTATTCTGCTCGTGCTGTGGATAAGTACACATTCAGGTTTCTTTCTTTCTTTTTTACCTGCATTACATCCCCTTCTGAGCCTACCAAGGCCACCATGCCATGGAGAGCTGCCAAGCAAAGCATTGTGGGAGAGCCCTAAAAACAAAGAATATGTCAAAAGGGAAACAAACAGTCCTTGGGTTTGAATTCTAGAAAACTTCCAATGTTGTTTAAAATTAAAAAAACACTGACCAAATAACAAGTTAAAAAAAACAAACTATCATAGTTGAGAGGATGCATCATGTATAAGGGCTGAAAAGCACACATTTCTCTTTCATTTGAAATCACCCATTCTTTTATTGTTAAGCTGAGCAGTTATCTATAAATGGTCCAATTAAGTAGCCTTTTTCCTTTATACAAAAGAAAGATACCATGCAGGTGGCGACCTCTACCTCTGCTAGGACAGTCCTGATCCAAGCAGGGAGCAGCTTGCTGCCCAGGTCTTCGGCTTTTCCATGTCCACACACCGACAAACCATGAACTATGTTGCCCAACGCCAAGGCAAAACCTGAGGTCTGTTACAAACAAACAGAAACGGGTAAGGAAAGAGAAGAATGGCCTGGTCAGCAATGTTTACATAGCGCAGCAGAAGCACTTCCAGGGGCTCCCTCTCCTCCTGACAAGTTCTTTCGGCATCTGAAAATCTGAGAGTGGCCGATTTAAAAAATCTAGACTTTATTTTGGGGGGGGGAGGGGATGCGGTGGGAGGGGGATAAGGACACATATGTAATACCTTAATCAATGAAGGAAAAAAAGAAAAAATTACAACTTTGTCAGTCAAACCTCAGTAAGACTAGACCAGTGGTCGGCAAACTCATTAGTCAACAGAGCCAAATATCACCAGTACAAGGATTGAAATTTCTTTTGAGAGACAAATTCTTTAAATTTAAACTTCTTCTAATGCCATTTCTTCAAAATAGATTCACCCAGGCCGTGGTATTTTGTGGAAGAGCCACACTCAAGGAGCCAAAGAGCCACAGTTTGCTGACCACTAGGCTAGACTATCTCAAATAAATAAATAATAGATAAGCCTCAAAAACAAACAAAAAAAATATCAACTTTGGTTTGTAACAGAAGCAACAGTTTCATTGCAAGGGAGTTAGCTGCAGTGAATGGTTTATTTGAGAGAAATAATACCGCACTATTGAGCAACTTGGCTCAAATGATCCACATTTCAGAAGGGGTTCCAGCGAAAATACTGTAGTACATCGCGCAAGGTGTCAACTCCCAAACAAGAAGAGAAAATGTCTCAGAATGAGCTCTGCGTATGTCAACTTCTACATTTTGATGTTGTAAACCCTACTGAACGTGAGCAGGCAAATAATCATAAAATAGTAACAATACCAAACAATATACATTTAAAACCAGTGAATCCTGAAATAACTGGCCAATATTGAGACTTAAGAGAAACCTTAAAACAAATAAACAAACAAACAAAAAGAAACCACAACACACTACCACCAGCAATGAGAAAATTCTAGAGCATGTGTAATCAAGACAGAGCTTTTTCCCCCTTCAATTTTTAAAGTTGTGGTAAAATATATATAACATAAAACTTACCACCTTAATCATTTTTAACTCTGCAATTCAGTGGTATTAAGTACACCCCATTATTGTGTAACCAATCACTGCCATCCATTTTCAGAACTCTTTTTATTTTGCAAAACTGAAACTCTATACCCATTAAACAAGAACTCCCCATCCCACCACTCCTCCTCCTGGCGACCACCCTTCTATTTTCTCTCTCTATGGATGTGATGACTCTAGGTTTCTCATATACACAGAATCATACTGTATGCATCTTTTTGTGATTGCCTATTTCACTTAGCATGATGTCCTCAAGATTCATCCCTCCTGGAGCATAGGATTTCCTTCCTTTTTAAGGCTGAAGAATATTTTAGAGGGAACATTTGATGGTATTTAATTTAATTTACAGGCATTTAATTTTTCCTATACCTATTTAGTCTATATTATTTGCCTCGTATTTGCTAAAGTTTGACCGTAATCAGAGCCCTCTATGTATTCATTTTGAAAAGGCTATGTACTCTCTCCAACCAAAAAAAAAGTCTAGAGGCGGACATAAGGAATGAGAGAAAAAGACCCCTCTGATGGTTGGCTACAGCTGTGAGACAAGAGGATAATTAGAAGCTCCTCAGCTCTGGGCATGAAAAATATCCCATATACCTAATCAGAAAGTCAACATCAGGGCTGAGCAGTAGCCTGAAACCCACAGAGGGAAGGAATCAGGGCACGCCTTCCAACCTGCTGGTTGCTCTCCACTAACAGGCGGAGCTTGTTCATAGTGTCCTCAGCCTCCGCAGCCTCAATGATGCCGGCACTGAACGCTGCTGTGCACACACAGCTGAGGGTGTAGGCCAGCACCTGGAAGAAAAGACAGCAGGACAATGTTTCTTCATGAGGGAAAAGGAAAGAACAAGGTTTAGTTGACAAAAATATTGGGTCAAATGTCTACCCAGTAAGGACTGGATTTAAGCAAGCAGGCACTGTTTCTCTGCCTCACCTGCATTTCCTAACAATGTGAGATGAGCATCATTATTCCTACTCTATTGATAAGGATGCTGAGGCTCAACTACACAGAGCTAGCAAGTGACAGGAGTGAGGTTCAAAACCAAAAAGCTCCCTCACCAATTCAGGACACACCATCTAGAAGTGGTAGAAGCCGATTTTCATCACAGTGGAATTGACTGATTGCCACAGGTCTGATCCATGGCCAAGCAGCAGAGGGATAGAGATGAGGCTATGTTAAGATTCCCCAGTAGCAGCAATGGAGCAGACTGGACCACGACTGAGGGTTTCAGAGTCAGATAAATTGTGTAAAATAGAGATAATACCTCCTACTTCCTAGCACTGTAGGATAATTTAATAAGTGAATGAATACATGAATGAATACATGAATACAAATAAAAACGCTGGAGTAGAGATGAATACTCAGGTGTATATTCCAAATTGATCACTTATTGGCTAAGCAACGGCAGGCAAACCAAACAACCTTTTTGAACCTGTTTTTGAAAATCATAGTTAATCACCCCCTCCCTGTTATCTTGCATTTTCATGATGAAATCCTCTCTTACAAAGATACTCAAGTCCAAGTGGAAATATGCATCTCCTAAAATTGGTTTATTCAGCCGGAAAAGAATAAATGGTTTCTAAGGTAGAAACTGGGTAATAAAACATGAGAGGGGAGAAAAAAACAAAACGCGTGTCCAAGGCCTTATACATTAAAACATCAAGCAGTCAAATGCCTCACTTAGGAAAATCTTGCTTTCTTTTATTAGCCAAAGTGCTCTCAGAGGGCAAAATTTTCTTTTCTCCTTTTGAATTATGCTCCACTTTAAAAATGGCAATGTGGGGCATGTCTGAGAACTAAACTTCAGCCTTCTGCGCTGCCCAAAAATTGATCGACTCACTCAACCAGCCCCACGCTCGAAAGGAAAAGGCATGCAGGGACACAGTGGTCTTTACGCTCCTCAGCAGATTGCTGCTGGGGTCACGGCCTGCTCCAATGGGGCGGGGGGAGGGAAGGCGGTGTCTGGCCAGGCCAAGAGGTCATCTCCTGCTCCTTCTGGGGAGGAACACAAGGTCCAGCCTCACCTGCGCAGGCCAGGCACACGGCCGACACGGAGGCGGTGTCACATGAACTGCAAGTCTGCATGTATTTGTGCCACATCCGAAAAAGCTCTTCATTTAATGTGGTGAAGGGAATCTCTTTAGTGATTTTCATGCTGGCTGACATTTAAAAAAGCAAATGCCTTTTCGATCTGCAGTTTCTTAAGCTATTTCCTAGCCATTTTTTTTTTTTTAAGTTAGGTCTGCTTGGGCCTAATTCTCACACTCTCCATTTATCCTCCCTCCCAGAAACCGCAGCGCTTCTTAGAAAGCGCCTGCTAGTGATGCTGACTTGGGAGTCTGTATTCACTCCAGGCTCTTATCTTACATGCCACATTGAAGTCCAAGTTGATTTAAACAGCTGTACAATTTGAAACCCTTATGATCTATTAGAGGTGGCTTGCCACTCAGATGTTCTCTTTATCCCAGTTGAGGTTGAGGAAAAACTTAATTCCAGGGTCACCAAAATGTGAAAAGTAGAAAATCAGCAGCAACAAGAAAGCAAAAGCCGGGAAAGGGAAGGAACCTGGAACCTCGCCTCCTACCTCCTGGAAGGTCTTGCTCTGGCTCCCACTGTCATCGAGGTACAAGGACAGCTTCCGCAGCGATGCAGCCACGTGGACGCGAGACTCCGTTTGGCTGCTGTGGCTCATGAGGGACAGAACCAGTCCAACTCCCAGGATACAGCCCGTGCTTGGGTGCCAAAAAGACGAGGTGTTAAAAATCACAGAAATCCGCTCTTCACTGTTCCTAGTTTACAGGACCCCACTGGCTGCGAGAGAGGGCTGGATTTGAATTCTGCTGCCTGCTCTGTAAGTGTGTCCCTCAAACCACCACAAGCACACACCTTCCCACCTCAAAAGACAACCTTTACCACAAAACAGGTGTTCGTTGCCCATGCTAGTGCTGTGTACACACTGGAGAAAAACAGACAAGATAGATATGGAATGGTTGGACTTAAATTCCATGGTGAAGTAAGGAGGAGGCATAAACAGTAGTCAAGCCAGTGCTATCACTGCACCTCGAGAAGAGCTGAGGTACCCCCACCTCCACGTTGCATGCACTATGATGAACTACATAGGAGAGAAAAGACTACATTTAAGGATTTGAGCCGAGGAAGTCTGACTAATAGCAGGATGGATCCATGCCAGGCATGGTTACCAGGTCCTGCTATGTGCTTCGTGTTTCCTAGTCAACTTCAGCAAGTGGAATTTCTTTCTTAGAGAAACTGTATTCGCCTGCGCACAATGACCTAATCCTCTCCTCCCCTCTGATCTCTCGGAGGACCACTGGGTCAGGGGAGAAAATGGACAGATGACAGGCTTGTCAAAAGTTACCGAGTGACAATTCAATCAGGAGCCTGGGCTTTTTGTGCCCGAGTTCTCCTGAAAGAATACATACCCATTTAAAGAAACAAATCCTTTTCTTAGAACGTCTCACTAGTATGATAAGATAATGCAGCTTTGAGGTCGTTTCTTACTTTGTAAGAAAAGGTTTTGTCTTCAGTGCTGTTTTTCACATTGAGGGGATGCTGAGTGTTCCAGCAACCGCCCTGGCTCGGGTCTGGCCTCTCCCCAGGGCAGCTGCTGCAGAGGCAGGCTCCAGCGCACTTTTCCAACCACCCATTTCCTATGTCATTTTGCTCCTACATGGCGTCTATCTCCTTGGCTGGCCTTAGGGACCTTTGCATCGTTTCATGAACATGTTCCTTATTTCCCCCAACACCTCTGTGCAAACAGAGCATCCACAGGGAAAAGAGACACCCACAGGCCAGGGATGCTACAGGATCTGCTCAAGGTCATGCAGAGTGTTTCAAGCGGAGCGCAGCCAGAAGGTGCTTTTGTTGTTGCTGTGTTTTGTTTTGTTTTTAATTCCCAGCCTTCTGTTCCATCCACCAAACCCCAGCCCTTTTTGGTGCCCTGCACGATGCCATGAAGGCAACATCGCTCAAGTGGGTGTTTCTAGGTTCCATTGCCTAACAGTCTGGCATTAGAAAATCCCCTGTGAAGAAAGGACTGCAGGGTGACCCATCATGAGTCAGGCAGAGATGCCGGTGCAGTAACATGCTGACATGAAGGTAACAAGGTCAACCAGCATCAAGCACTTCCAAGCACCCACCTCGGCATAGAGCCTGGAACTGCTTGCTGTTGGGACAAAGCATTTTTCTGAGGGAGAGGCTGCTCCCATTAGTACGGATTCAAGTCTTTCTCCTCATTTTTGAATCTAAGGGAAGTTTTTTTTGCTCTCCCTTTAAAAAAATACATATTTTTATTGATTTCAGAGAGGAAGGGAGAGGGAGAAAGAGATAGAAACACCAATGCTGAGAATCCCTGATCAGCTGCTCCGGCTCGTCCCACACTGTGTATTGAGCCTGCAACCTGGGCATGTGCCCTAAGGATCAAACCATGACCTTCTGGTTCAGAGGCTGATGCTCAGACACCAGAGCCACGCCGGCTGGGCCTGGCTATCTTTCTATACTGATGCACATACAATTTGGATAGAATTATACCAAAGATATAGCTAGACAAAATGTGATTAACACTTAGGAAATTCTGACTTTTGCTCCCTCTTTGACTATGTAATTGCTACTTATGCTTAAGATTTCAAATGTGACTTCCTCAGGGACACCTTCGCTGGCCCAGCAGGGAACCTCTTTACTATTCTCCCAGTGCACCCTGTACTAATTTACTTCACACAATTTTAATTATAAATCCTCATCAGAATCAGGATTATTTGGGGGATTGTTTAATTACCATCTACCTGAATCGCGAGCCTGCATGTTCCATGCCATGCGGGTGGGCACCTTTTCTGTTTGCTCCTTACCACAAAGTCTGTGCACCGAACACTGCTGGGTGGGAACAGGCATCCAACTCAGACCTATTGAACACTAGGAACTGAGCAAATGCAGACTTTCAAGGGCGTCTGAAGTGGAGAAGAGCTACCGAAAGGAAAACAACGAAAGAAAACCAAGACTTGGTTCCTTTGTTTAGTTGGAGGCAACATTTATGAGTTGTAAAATTCACGAGTATGTCATCCAAGGTTCAATTGGGAAAACATGATTTCTATTTCCTGCCAGACTAATTTAAGATAAAAGGCATATCAGTTTCATGTGGAAAAAGGATTCTTCGCAAAGCTCACTTTAGTACTGGGGTTAATCTTTTTCAATAAATAGGTAGTTAACCTAAATCTTGCTTTTGGGGCTATTTTGGTGCAGAAAAACCCTTCTGCCCTGGACTGAGGCTCCTCCTTTACCATCCCCAGGTATATGGATACAAAGGCTCAGAAAAAAAGAGACCCCTCTTTTAGTTCACATTTACCCCAAAATTATCACAGCATAATTAGTCTTAGGCAAGGTTCCCATTCATGACGATTCTATTCATTGCTTCAGTGGTAATTATTTAACTGTGGTGACATATGAATATAACTTACCTATGTATACATGTGCCAGTGTAAATATGTTAGAGTGTGTGCACCCACTGACCTGCCAAATTGTTTCCTTCTGCTGCTTCTCATTTTTCCAGCATGCACCAGGAAGGTAGTTCTAAACCTTTATTCCTGATGTTTCCTTCTCATTTCCAAATCTTCTATATTTTAATGTGTTTGTTTTTTGTTCTCAGTCTGAAAGATTCACCAACTGCTTAGTTCAGCATTTCTACACTTTACCTCATCCTAGCTTACCTTTGAGAAGTCTGCCAGCTCTAAACTGAGAACAATGGTCTTTCCCATTTTTCTGTTCATTGAAAACAGAAAGGAGTTCAGTGCTGGTGCCTCAGACAAATGCCCTGGTCAATGTTACTCAGTGGTTATAGTGTTGGCCTGCCCATTGAAGGGTCTTGGGTTCAATTCCTGGTTGGGGACACTTATTCAATGTGTAGCTCTCTCAGCGGCTTTTCTCTTTCCTCTCCTACTCCCTCCCTCTCTTCAACTTTCTGGAATAAAATACCCTCAGGCAAGGATTAACAAGCAACAAAACAACAACAACAACCCTCGCCCCCTCCCCAAATCAGACAGATGAAATAAAAACAAGATACATCAGGTATAAAATGGAGGTTTTGGAATTGGTAACATGAGTCTTGTATGAGAATACTAACAGCCCTGGCCAGGTGCTTGGCTGTTTGGAGAGCTGTCCCAATACCAAAAGGCCGTGGGTTTGATTTCTGGTCAGGGCACATGCATAGGTTGCAGGTTCGGCCTGGTCATGGCCATGGCATGTATGGGTGGCAACCAATCGATATTTCTCTCTCACATCGATATTTATCTCTTTCTCTCTCCCTCCCTTCCCCTCTCTCTAAAAATCAATGAAAATACATCCTTGGGTGAGCGTTAAAATAAGGAAAGAATACTAACAAATGATAAAAAGGGTTTGAGTTTTAAAATTATATGCCCTATTATGACATTACTTACTTGAATGTATTATCCAAGTTTATTAAAATACCACTATCAAAAAGAAATTTTGTGACTTAAAAGCTATGCAATTCTCATATGTGTGTTGCCACATCAACTGTGATATAAGACTGTGTATTTTCTAAAATTACCCAGAGATGAATCTTCAATTCCTGAGTTTGCTGTAGGCTGTCTTGCAGATTAAGTACTAGGCCATCTAATAATTATTCCTAATAACAGTTAACATTCGTATAGCACTTTGCCCTTTACAAAGTGCTATACAAATATTATCATATTTGTGAAAGTTCAATAGTAATTACCCAACGCTTTGGTAGATAGCATGACCAGGGCTGTGAGAACTGCAATGGCGCGGATGATTACCACTAGATGGCAGCAAAATGTAAGTGATGGGACCACAAACACAGACCAGCCCAGATGCTCGGTTCTCAGCAGGGACATGTCCATTAAATCCAAAAAGCGTGATGAATTTGCTCTGGGTGAATTCTATCACTTGAGGTAGCACACTTCTGGATCCATTAACTACCTCCTGGTAAAGCTCCCACCATTTCACTGGAGGGAGGACTGCCCTAGACGTCTGCAATCTCATTCGACAGAACGATACTTTACGCCAGGAGCCAGGCATTTAGGCCTAAGACTAGTTACTTTTTTTTTTTTTTAAATGGCAAGCAAGACCTGCATGTCAGAGAAAAAGAATAAACATTGTACATTAAGGGTCAAACTACTTTCATTTTTACCCTCGATTTAAAAAAATATTTTATTTCCCCACCCTCTTTGGCAACCATCATTTAGCTCTGTCTGGCAATGGATCTGTTTCTGTTTTATTTACTCATTTGCTTTGTTTTTTAGATTCTATATATATATGTGAAATCATACAGTATTTCTCTCTGTCTGATGCATCTCACTTGGAATAATGCTTCTGGGTCCATCCATATTGTTGCAAATGGCAAGATTTCATTCTTTTTCATTGTGAATAATATTCCAGATTTCTTTCTATTGAAATGTTCTCAATGTTGTACTATCCAAGAGAGAGGAAAATGACTTTGAAGTCAGGCAACCTAAGGTTTCTCTCTGAGCTCTGCCACTCATTGTTTGACCTTGAACCAGGCTCCTATTTGAGACTCACTTTCTTCATCAGTAAGCCAAAATGAAACTGATCCCTAATTTAATGTCAACATTTAGGTTGTAATCAAGACCTAATTACATGAGAAAGGGATGTGAAAATGCCTTGTACAATTTGTGGCTACTCAGTAAGTATTAATTAAACCTCAAACCAGAGAGGGAACAACATACTAAGCACTGCCACCAACAAAGCATTAGACATAACAAAATACTAAACTTCATTAACTAGAGGAATAACAGGATTTTTGAGAGGATAAAGAGAGGGTTCCCTGAAGGGTTTCTAATTGGGGCCCTGAAGACAAGCCAGATCTTACTAAATGAACAGGCAATTTCTAATGACCCTACTCTACCTGACTCTGCAGGTTCTGCCCCTATCTAGGCTCATCCTTCTCCCAAATGCAGTTGCTCAATCAAATTCAAAAAAAATAGAAAAGAAGATAAGAATCAAGAAAGAAGGTTAAGTGTAAAGAAATAAGAATCTTATTAAGATAAAAAGTTCATTTTAAAGTTAAATATGCTTAGACATATTATAGTTCTTACATGTAAAGACCCACACTGTGGGTAATTCCATTCTCCCCATAGTCCTCCTTACTTTCAAACAAACTTCCTGGAAAGTAATGAATATAATACTTGAAAGTCATTGAAAGTCATTCTTGGTAGTTTCAACTGGCTGAAAGTTTGGAGCATCTTAATCATAAAATTTTCCCCCAGTTATGATGAACACCTTTAGGAGGAAGGCAGAAAGAAGAAGAAAGAAGAAGGAAGAAGAAGGAAGAAGGAAAAAGGAAGAAGGAAGAGGAAGAGGAAGAAGAAGAAGAAGAAGGAGAAGGAGAAGGAGAAGAAGAAGGAGAAGAAGAAGGAGAAGAAAGAGGGGGGGAGGGAGGGAGGGAGAGAGAGAGAGAGAGAGAGAGAGAGGGAGAGAGAGAGAGAGATCCCAGCTTACTCCTTGGTTGTAAAAAAGCAACACCACTAATGCACAGCTTAGGTTCAAAATTCTCAACCTTCCATGGCTCTATACTTTCAATTAAACTGGGTAGGCATCAATGATGCTTACCCAACCTTAGTCTGTGTCTGAAAGAAGACCCGTCACGACCACCTACGTGAACATTTGATTTTTGTTTACTCCTGATGAATACTTGATACGTGAAGCTACTTTTACCATTTACTCTTTTGTCACTTTGAATAAACAGGCTAAATGGTATAAATGTAATTTCAGATTGTAAGTTCCTAAAGGCCAGAAATACAAACCCTGATTTAAATGCCCATAATAGCAAAGAGTAAATGAATTCATAAGTTGGGAGTTAGTGCTTATAATCTGCTGAGTTTCTAAGTAATAACAAACCCCAGAGGATCCAAACCTGAAGTTCTGAGATGTGCTTAAGTACAAAAAGGTACACTATAGTCCTCAACATGTCAGTACTCCAGTGAGCCTAAGGAAACCACATATTCCCCCACACAGGTCACAGAGGCTAATGGAAACACTGTGTCTCACTAAATGCGTATGTTTAACGCTGGTTTTCGAGGCATTCTTTTCTGATTATTCCTTTTCATTTTGTTATCTTTCATAATGGTAATGAGAAAATGAATTAAATTTTAAAATATTCAGTTTAATGGACAAAAATCATGAGGCAAATGTGGATCTATAAACATTGAGGAACTGGGGAACCCTGGTGTAACCTGTATATGTTTCCACTTTTATTCCTCAGCCATTGGATTCCACAGGGAAATCTAAATCATGGGTCTAAAATTCTTTCAGTCCAAATTTTAAAAGTTTCTTTAAAAAGGTTAACTCATGCACACAAGCCTCCAAATATATGCTTGATGGGAGTTGTCCGAGCCAGAGCTAAGGAATTAGTAACCTAACGACAGCCACAGAATGTCATGTGCTGCTTTGTACTGAAGCAAATTTTGCTGAAACACTGCTTTCAGAACAAGTACTCTCTAATTACAGATCTTTGGTAATTATAAGAATCTTTTGCAAAGGAATTCAAGATTGGGTCCTACAAATATTTCACCAAAGAATATAAAATTTATGGAAGAGAAAAAACTAATCTCTAAGCACCTGCTAGAGGGGACATGGGGTCAACATACTTGTATTCAAGATGAGGGTCAAAGCAGCAGTTTTCTAGGGCATCCAAGGACTTCATCAGCAGAAGATTCATTTGGTGGCTAGAAATGTCACTAGGGAAAGGTCACGGGGAAAATGAGTCATTTAAAGCCACTCAACTGTCCAAAATACTTACTGTACAATATTTTGCTCTCAATAGTTTACTAAAAATGCATTTACTTTAAAAAAACATAAAGGTAACAATCAATACTATTGACTATTCATATATATTTATTTTGTAGCTAAAGAAACTGAGTCAGAGAATTTATTCAATAATTGGATTTCTGAACATTGCAATTACTTGCAAACCAATAAACACTGTCACTTTTGCATTTTCTCAGCTCATTAACTCTTTTATAATTGTAGTATAGTTGCCATAGAATATTATATTAGTTTCAGAGGAACACAACAGTCATTCTACATTTATATACCTTAATATGTGATCACTACAATAAGTCATAACCATATGTACCACTATACATAGTTATTACCATATTATTGACTGTATTCTCTGTCCTGTACACATCCCTATAACATTTATTTCTAGTTGGGATTTTGTACCTCTAACTTCCCTTCACCATTTACATACATCCCCCCACTCCCTCTGGTAACCATCAGTTTGTTCTTTGCTTCCGTGAGTCCTTTCTGCTGTGTTAATTTTCTTTAGATTCCACGTAGAAGTGAAATCACATGGCATTTGCCTTTCTTTATTTCACTTAGAGTAATATTCCCTAGGTCATCATGTTGTCACAAATTTTGTCCATTCAAGTTTTAAATCACTGAAAAATAAAAACCAAAGTCAGAATTCCAAACAAGGTATTTCTAAATGCTAAAGGGGTTGTCGTCAGAATATTAAATAAACCCATTAAACTCCTATTATCAATAATGGTCCCAGTCTCTTTCATGCAAAGACTTACTTTTGATTTCATGTCTCAACTGTGGAGGTTCTAAGTTCTATTCCTTTACACTTTTTTTTAAAAGGTGGTAGTGATGGTGGGGGTGCGGACACCAGCCCTCTATGTTCCTGTCTGCGGTAATTGATGCAATTTTGTCACTGTTTTGGTAAGAACTATGGCTTGTAGAGTAAAATAAACATAAAAGGTAGTGTTTTCAGGCACAGCATGGGCTTTATCACTGACACGTGATTATCAGAGTCCCACATGTCAGTCTGGTGCTGCTGCCTCCGCCTGCCAGGGGAACACAGCTAGGAACCCGGCTCAGAGAGCCCTTTCCATGTCTTCTCAAACCAGGACTGCAGTCAGTGGTTTTTCTTGCGGTGAAGGATTAGATTTTGCAATGAAAACACACACACACACATACACACACTTAATAGCTTTAACTATTAACTAAGTAAGTCCTATTCTAGTTTGTTCTCTGGAGTAAAATATACTCAAATATGCTAAACAAATGCTGAGTACTATATCCTTTGGGAGTCATGATGGAAGCAAGCTTTGAAATAATATGCTTTCCTGAATAAATTCTAGGCCAGAATGTAAATTCGGATGACGTGTCCCTAAACTTGACCAAAAAATGGATTGACTGCCACCATTTTCTTTTACGAGGTGATTTTTCATTCTTGGGCCCAGCACCTTGTCCTGAGGAGCTGTTTTGGGTCACTTCTTTAATGTCATTGACTAGTCAGTCAATAGCCCTCAAAACATTTGCCTTCATTACAGAAAAATGGAAACCTTCTCCGAAAATGCCATTATCTGATGACATTGTCACTGTCTAGCAAAATACGTTTTAGTACCAAAGGCATATATTTCCGATTCCTCTGCTCTAAGAAATTAGGAAGATGGGAGCTATGAGCAATTACACTGGCTGCAGTACTGAGACACCAGCCAAAAGGAGGATGCTATCAAATAGGATCATTAAAGCCACATTAAAATCTGCAGCTACTTGGAGGGCACTGGGCCATGGGAAGAGCCTCCTGAGGACCTGCCCCAGGGGTTCCTGCAGGTACAAAGTCAAGTACGAGCAGACAGGGCGGAAGGCAGCCTGGGCACCAGAGTGACGCTTTAGCTGAATCACTGTGGGTTTCTCCAGGTAGTGTGATTAAATGAACCACAAACACAAGCCTGTCAAGCCCTAAAACCAGCAGCAGCTCATCGAAATTTAATGAGAAAGGGAGCCAGGGCCAGGGGAGGATGAAATGAGTCGCCTGGAATGAAGCTACCATGGCTCATTTTTAGTTGTAAAGCATGTTGCTTGTAAAGATACTGAAGAAAGAGCAGGAACACAGATGGTGAAGAGCTGCCATTTGTTGCATAGTAGCAAAGGAGGGAAAAGTCACTTTCAAGTTTTAACTCTTTAAAAATACTTTGTGCTTTGTCACACACACACAAAATATGTTAACATGCAAAAGACAGCGTTTTGTTCATGTCCAGAGCCAGACCTACATAGACTAACACGGGTGAAGAGAACAAGATGAATATTCTGGAAATGTTTCATTTCTGATCACAAAGATTAAGCCAACTCTTCCTAATTGTCTGACAGATGTTTCCAAGAGCAGAAAACGATGATTTGAAATATGGCATTTCCCCAGATCAATGGCAATTTTCATCAAGGGTTCATATATTGGTATTTGCACC
Source organism: Lasiurus borealis (assembly GCA_004026805.1). Taxonomy (NCBI): domain Eukaryota; kingdom Metazoa; phylum Chordata; class Mammalia; order Chiroptera; family Vespertilionidae; genus Lasiurus; species Lasiurus borealis. Next base: position 26,740 of record PVJN01008464.1, on the reverse strand, counting down.
AAACTCTGTAAATTACAAATGGAAACTTAACCACTGGTTTTAAACTGAAATCTAAATATAGCATCATGTCATCTAGTTTCTCCACATCAACACCATTTCTTTCCTTTGGACAGACAGGAAAGTTTAACAACAGCTAACACCACACAGGCACCTCTCCCTCTCTCCCACCGGTGGAAAATGGGGCTACATTCCAAGTCAGGGATATCTAAATATTCATGCTGTACCATACTACAATAAATATATATATAAAATTCTAAGATTTGCTATAAAATATAAAATATAATGAACAAAACTAGATTCACATACAGGAAGATGTTTTCCTTTTAATGTAAATTTCCACCTGGCTCTTTGATAGTCTATTAGCTCCATTCATGGGTAAAGCTAGGCCAAAAACCGAGCAATCAAACGGAATAAACTACACAGTATAATATGTGCAGATTAAGACTCTAAGGATTATAAAACTGTAGCCAGGGCACAGGATAAAAGCAACATTTAAATTGGGTACACGCAGTTCTCAGGTGATTCAAGGATCCCCACACTCTCAGGCACAAGGGACACCCTAATCCTTTCCTTCCATGTTATAGTGATATCAATAAAGGATCAGCAATCATTGTTCAGCTATAAACCAGGAAAAAGACAGCTTTTCTTTACAGTACCATAGGTTAGATTTTTCCTCATCTCTATTACATACGTGTATTCAGGGTTTTCGTCTAAGCTTGAAATGATGTTCCAGTAACCAATTACTTTAATAAGAGCAAACCTTAAAATATGTTAATATCTATGTGATGGAATTTGGAAAGACAAATCACTCATAAAGCAGAACATGTGGTCGACATGCCCATCTCAGAAAGTTCAGCAAGCACGTACTGCTCAAATCAAACATCCATGTGCATGTGCATGCATGTGAAATTCTGGCACCAGGAAGAAAGAACACGGGGCGTGTTAACCCACTGTACCTGAGTTTCTCCTCACACAAGCGCGAGAGAAACATCCCCAAAGCAAGGCCCATGTGGATTTGCACGGCTTGAGACTCATCAGCGCTTGGTTTCCCAGGTAACCTGGCAGTCAGCATGGTCAGGATTTCCTCCACCTTCTCTTTGCAAGAGATAATGAAAACTGGCACGAGCAGGGACAAAGCTGAGGCGGCCGCAGAGCGGGCGATGGCACTCGCTGTGTTTTCCCCGGAATAGGATTTCTAGGACATGCCAGAGAAAGAAAACAGGGGGTTGGTCTTTTGTTTAAAACATGAAGGGAACATACCTATCACAAAGGCACTCTGCAACAATACGGGCTTCTCTCCGATCCACTCCTGCCAAGCAAACAAGTAATTCCAAAAATCAGTTGCTGTGTTTGTGTTCAGGTCATTCTCACTCCTACTGACACAACTGGCTGCTAAACAGTCTGCTAACTAATCATATCCTTTTAAATGTGAAAAACAAATTCTAAGTGTCTCATTTTAAAGGGTGTGAATTCCCTCACTAGAAAGCCTGAAACAATTTCAGGTTGAAAGCCCAGATGTGTATATAATGAAAAACCCAAAGGGAAGTTATCCAAGCTTGAAGAACCCACCCAGCCGCATTATAAAATGTCCAGAAAGCCAGCGTTTTCCAGGAGAGCCAGAAAGGGATGGGGGTAGGGCCAGTTTAAGTTTAGCATGGAGGGACAAGTGTAAATTTAGCACAGGGATGTATTGGCAGATCTCCCAAAATCTTTGGTGGGAACGCTTCCCAGTAGATGGATTATTTCCTACAGGGGGCTAATTCCTTTTAATTAAAAAGGAAGTTGAAATCCTAAAAGCCTCTGGTTACAAAGCTATTGACAATGAAATGAGAGAGCTCTATATGTGCCTCTCTATATGCAATTACAGGGAAAGAAATGAGTAACAGCCCCAACGCCAGGACAGGACAGCTGAATATGAACAGCTTCTTCCAGAACCTCACACTGGAGGGCTCCATCAGACATCACGCACACTTATCAACATGTCTTGAGTGGGAAGTCCACTAACCACTCCTCCCTATTATCCACTTCAAATTTTCACACACATCCTAAAGGCTGTGTTGTCTCTTGTCTTCCAAGCACATGAAAAAAGGTTTTAAGTCTTTACTCATTTGCTCTCTCTCTAAGCTTTAGTACTTTAAGGATAAAAATCAAGTGTGTGCTAAGATGTTCTTCTAGTTAATACAGCTCTATTGTAACGATAATACTACTCAAATGACCAGCACCTAGGTCACTGAAAAAAAAAGTGACTTCATAACAGGGCTTTGAAAAAGTGTAACAATGCAAAAATCACGAAGTTCAGAGGTAACCCTGACCTAGCTAGTGAGAGGCTATTGTTCTTGGTTTGTGAGAACTACGCAGCAGTATTAGAAATCTATACACTATGTGTCCTGCTGAATATCTGAAGCATGGAGCTAGTGTGAAGACCTCAGCATAAGCTAAGAAAATATTCATCCACTATTAAGAAACAAGAACATGTCTGACAGAAAATAAATCGTCGAAAAGAAAGTTCTGCTGTGAGCAAAATCTACCTTCCAATTTAATTCTGCATTATCTTTGCTTTGTTCTCAAGTATAGTTAAAACTTTACTTCCAGACCCTGAGCACGAGATAAATACATACCAGTTCCTCCGCAGGGTAGAGCAGAGGCACAGAGAGGAGACCTCAGGCAGTGGAGTTTGAGGTTACATTTGCAATCTTAGCAGCTGATCAGGACTTGTGCTATATTTTTATTCAAATCAACTCTAATCCTCTGCTGCTCAGCTGATAGCCCCATGATCACTGTAATTCCCTAAGCACTGGATAGTGATAAGGCAGAACCAAAACAATTCCACGTAGATACAGAAATAAAGCACTCACTATCACCAGTAAAGGGGAAAAGGAAGCCAAGCCAAACAAATGTGTTTTCACTTTGCTTCAGATCTTAGGATTTAAGCATGAAGAAAGAGAAGGTGCATAGGATCAACAATATGACTTTGTATTTAGAAAGTATTTCAAAAATTTCAAAATATTTTCCCATAAATTATATAATTTCATGCTCAGATTTTTATTTTTTATTTTTATTTTTTGGTAAAGTTGGCAAAGCGTTAGCTTTTACTTCATTTTACAGATAAGAAAAAGAAGATGATGGGGTAAGTGTCAGGTCAACGGTAACAGAATTAATAAGGGAAGAAGCGAGGGCTCCAATCACTACTGATAATATTGCTCAATCACCTCATTTTATAGACAGTGAAATAAGGGTCCTGAGAGATAAGCTGAACTGCCCAAACTCACATATCCTGAAATGGAAACAAAAAACTATGACAAGAAACGTAGGGGCTCCGTCTGCAGCCAGTATTTATTTTACTATAACTGGGGCTCTTGACTCTGACTACACGTTAGAATAGCCCAGAATTCAATTGCCTATCCCTGAAAAAGTAGGTCAGAGGTAAGGCCTGCACATCAGTGTTTCTTGTTTAAATTATATATGTACATAATATATGTACACACACACACACACACACACACACACACACACACACACACACACACATATATTTACGATTCCCATTGTGATTCTAATGTTCATCTAAAAGTCATTACATGACATAATGGGTTTCATGTGAATAACTGAGATGAGAAGAGTCATCCCTTGAGTTTGCTAATCCTTTTTTATCTCTCAGACTTACATAATAAAACGAGCAGAAAAGTTGTCCTCTGGGTTGGTAGTGGCTATCCACAATGACCAGGAGAGTGTCAACCACCATGGAAACCCAGTCTTTCATGGAAAGGAAACTCGGTTGAACCTGCAGATGAATAAACACATGAAATAATAGCAGAAAATGCAAACACTATTTCTAGGTTTAGGGAACAGCCCCCTTCTGTATTAAAGAACGGCATGCTGTTATCAAAAAGCTAACTTCAGCAAAACCGGTTTGCCTCAGTGGATAGAGCATTGGCCTGCAGATTGAAAGGTCCCAGATTCGATTCCAGTTAAGAGCATGTACCTTGGTTATAGGTACATCCCCAGTGGGTGTGCAGAAGGCAGCTGATCAATGTTTCTCTCTCTATCCCTCTCCCTCTCTCTCATCGATGTTTCTAACTCTCTACCCCTCTCCCTTTCTCTCTGTAAAAAAAAAAATCAATAAAATGTGTGTGTGTGTGTGTGTGTGTGTATAAATGTCAACTTCACTTGCCAGGACTGAAGAAGGTGAGCAGGTATTTGACAAGCATACATGTTCACCTGTGCCCTACCAGGAATATTGATCTTTTATACAGGATTTAACAGAAGTGAGAGGATGGGGGCTGTAAAACAGAGCATGTGAGGTTAATGTGGAGGTTCAAGGGAGTGATGTGCAGAGAAAGCAACTCAAAATTTCTCAGTTCTATGATTTATCATTTCACAAAGGAGGCAATATAGCAGCTTACACGATTCTGATCACCATCACTAGCATTTCTGCTATCACCATATATTTATCATTCAAGAAACATCACAACATTTTCCTAGCTAATCAGTCATAAAAACATAATTGATTTTCAGTTTAGAAAAGAAAATTGTAAAAACAAATAAACAACAAAACCTAACTCATTAGAAAGAGAACTTAGTTTTAAAAATCATTCATAACTCTGGATGTCAAAAGCATTCATTAACTCACATGGTATATTCAAGTCATGTAAACTATTAAGCTAAATGCAGTGTTAAGTATCTCTTGGAATTAATTCCTTGAATCAAATAAAACTGCCTTCTTAAGCTCTTTAGCTATTGGTCATATGAAAATTACATTAAGTTTGAAAACTTCAACTTTAATCAAATAAAGAGGTCTTGAGTGTGTACTGAGTAATAGCCAAAGTCAAGGTCATCAAGAACAAAAGCAAAGCCCCACCTCTGGGTTGTGTGGCCTCTCAATGTTTTGTGTATTATGTATTACAGTGCAGAACAAAAGAGGGGTGAGAGTGTGATAAAGAAGAATAAGAGGGCCTGGCATTCAAACTCTGAGCTACACCCCACACTTATTACTGGGGTAAATTACAAGTATAACTGCATGGCTCTTTTTAAAGGATATGAAACATTTCCTCTTTAAAAATTCAACTTTCTCATCATTAAAATAAGATTCTGGGTTTAAAGTTAAATTTCCATATAGTAAGTAATTACTCTTACATTTTATCCTTCATACAATAACCCCTTGATCTGTTTCCCTTCCTCACATGTAATACACATTGGTAGCTTTTGCCACCCGGCATCTACTGTCTTATTCATTGGTAATAGCACCCTTTGGGAAATTCCCTCCTCCATGATTTGAAGCTTGATTAAATGCTCAATCTGCCTACCTGTCCTACCCTACCCAAGTGTAGGCTGGGGACCCATGGGACTCTAAATCTTCAGCGAGTGATGCAAAGGCAGCAAATGACTAGATTATCTATTCCAGTGTGTGTGTGTGTGGTGGGGGAGGGGGGGGGAGAGTTCTGCTGAGATGGCTCATCAGTACCTGTGCCTGTACTTCCCAGGTTGCCTTGGTTACTGTTCTTCCCAAAACCTGATTTTTAAGCTCTGCCTTCAATCCCATTGGCTTCCAGATTCCTTATCTAGTTCCTCTTTTAAATGAGAGCCATTTTCTTTGCTTGAAACCAAAAAACCCACTATGAAATGAAACAAAAACAAAACAAAACAAAACAAAACAGTACAACAGTACAGGCTGGCTTAGCAGTTAATAACAGGCTCTGGAGCCAGACTGTCTGGGTTCAAATCCTGGTAGTGCCAATTGTTGTGTCACCTCAGGAAAGTTGTGTAGCCTCTCTGAGCACTTATTAAAAAGCAGTATAGATGGCCCATAAGACATTCTGTGGAGACAGACACAGGCTGAACAACACTGAATAAACTCTGCTTTTGCAGCAAGAAGTGATGCAGTATATGCTAATGCAAATGAGGACTATTACTGAGAGGTTAGTATCAATCAGGCTTTTTGTCTATTAATTCATTTAATCCTTCAAAAATCCTACCTGATTAGTATTGTTATCCCCATCTTATAGATGGTGAAATAGGCCCTGAAAAGGGACGTCAGCAATGGCACACCACAGAGCAAGTACAAGTATAAGGATTTAAAGGACGGACTTTCCTACTTCAAAGGTGGTTTTTAACCCTCTGGCTATGTTGTCTCCAGATACTGATGGCTCCTAGATAATAGGGCTTGTAGGAAGAATGTACCCGTGCCTTTTTATTTTGACAGATATAAATTATCTGTAAAAGTACATTGGAAATGAACAGTGACCAGCTCGCCACATGTTTAATTAAGAAATAAATGCCTTGCAAAAATGAATAGGCACTTTGCCATTGACATCTACAATTAAAATGCAAAGTATAATTTTTTTTCAGTCAGTAAACACTGCTTATTTATCATTTTTTGACAGCATTGTTCACTTTCAGTAAGCCTAGTTAACCTCCGAAGACTGGCTACCACTGATGTCATCACAAAAAGACAACCCTTGTTGCATAAAATTGGTCCCTTCAAATTGAAATGACCACTTAACTGGGAGGGAGGAAGCAAAACAGAAAGCTGAGAAGAAAAGTGTTGTAGAGAGGCACTAGTGCTCCCAGGGTAAAGGCCCGTCAGCTGGAAGGACTTGGTGCCCCAGACAGACTCTAACCCTGTGAATTCAGTGCCGGCTTCCAGAGACATCTCACTTTTCAGCTGTTACACAGCAGAGCCCCCCAGGTTCAGATCACCCCTGACTCACCTCTGGGATGCTCTCGCTGTCAGAGCAGAGGCTGGCTTCATGTTTGGATACGACGACAGCAAGGCTGCTTAAGGCTAACAGAGCGTTGCCTTTCACCACTGGGCTCTCCCTGTTTAAGGAGAAAAGCATTCCAAGAGGGGATTTGGGGGTATTAGCCGGGAGAAGAGAAGGTGCTATTATAGGGAGGGCAGATGAGGGCAAAAAACACTCCACTCCTTCACGGAGCCTCATAAGCAGATCTGCTTGTTCCCAATGCCAGCAGCTTCCTCCCTCCTGACACCAGTGCTGGTTTACAACTCTTCTTATAGATGTGTGGTCATTATACATAAAATTCAAGCTCGCCCTGGCTGGTTTGGCTCAGTGGATAGAGCATTGGCCTGTGGACTGAAGGGTCTTGGATTTAATTTTGGTCAAGGGCATGTACCTTGGTTGCAGGCCCTAGTTGGGGTGCGTGTGGGAGGCATCCAATGGAAGTGTCTCTCTGATATCAATGTTTCTCTCTTTGTCTCTTCCTTTCCTTTCCATTCTCTCTAAAAATCAATGGAAATATATCTTCGAATAAGGATTAATAAAAATTAAAAAAATAATCCAAACTCATCATATCTAGCTTCTTCCTAAAATGTTTTTGTCATTTGATGTTACATTTCCTAAGCAATCTTCTTCTACCACCTTTGGCCAATATAAATGCAGCAAACTGTTCTGAAAACAGACCAGGACAGTTGTGTGAATGAGCCCGGCAGAGCGAGGTGGCATCTGGTTCTTGAGTACTGGTGTGTAGAGGCAGACATCACACCTTCCCAGCTTGGCCAACCGGCAGCTTCCCTTAGTCATTATTATCCCCTTCTTTCTCGGAATATTTAGAAGCCAGTGACCTCAAAGCCAGATTGTTACATAATTGAGGCTCTAGCTAAGATATAAAAAAGACATGTTTTTAGACTATTAGGAATGAGAGTTGCCCTTCATATCATCTAAATGATAGTTTTCTAATATTAGCAAAATCTTAAATTTGACATCTAAATTTAATATCAAAAGCCTTGTTGATACACCCACCACCTGAAAGTACACATTTCGTTTTATTCCATCATTCCCATGTGACCCTGTAGAATGATCTCAGGTGGGACACAGAGGAGATGCTTTTGGCTTCCAACTCTCATGACAGAGCACAGGCAGCAGAGCACCCAGCCACTAGAGTTTGGTTCTCAGTCAGTCCTATGATTGTTTTTGTGGGTTCCCACAAATGCAGGGAATGTGTCTCTAAACCTGGACTTCACACCTGAACTTGAATCAATGTACATATCCCAGAACTCTTCCTTGCTTACCTAGTGCTGGAATAGATGGATATGTGGAATAAAGAAGACAGAGACGTGACTGAACATGTGAGCTAGTGAATATTAAAAAATTAGTGTACACGTGTTCTTGTATTTTTACTTCCATTTGGTAAGAATGGGAGTCAGATGTTCCATAGTCAGTTTATTCCATGTATTTATTCATCCTTCCTTTCCTCCCACTCCTCCTTCCCACCTCAGGGTGGCGTAAGCTCAGGGAAGACTTGCTGTGCACACTTGGTCATTTTGTTCACCAATTTGTTCTTCTTAATTCATTCCTCTAGGAGACCTGCCTTAAGTTGATAAGACACCAACATTTCCATTGAGGGTTGGTATGGAGGAGAAAATAGGAAGAAAGACTTGTGATCCAAGCAGATGGCTTTGCTCAAGGTTTTGCTAGAGTTCTGCAGTCAGGATTATTGGGAACTCATACAGCAAATAATATAACAAGAAGCGAGGCAAGATCTGGGCATTCCTACTTGCCCTAGCCATGAAATCATTTAACAAAATCCAAATTAAATCTTTTGCTTTACTAGCTCTTTCTTTTAGTTGAGATTATCCTGAAGCCCATCTTGTTACAAAATGGTCATAAATTACTAAAGTTAGGTTAAAAAGTCATTTTAAAATTCTCAGTGGTCTGAAAATTAGATCGCCAGGTTTTATTACCCTATAGAAAAATTTTTATGGTCACCAGAAATCGGGTACCACATCTTTTAAAACAAGATAACATAAAAAGTATCTTTTTTTCCCTTGTATTTTAATTGATTTTTACAGAGAGAGGAAAGAGAGGGAAAGAGAAACATTAATGTGAGAAACATGGGTCAGCTGCCTCCTGCACACCCCTCACTGAGGATGAGTCTGAAACCTGGGCATGTGTCTTGGCTGGAAATAGAATCAGTGACCTTGTGGTGCATGGGATGATATTCAGCTAAGTGAGCCACACTGGTCAGGGACAAAAAAAAAAAAAAAAAAAAAAGTCTGTTTAACACTGAAATTCTGAAAGAGAATTTAGCCTTGGTTTTAAAACAGTGCCAAATATAATTTTATTTCAAAAGTTTCACTGCTCTTGACATCCTTGAGCATGTATTATTTCTTGTAAAATGGAAAAAAATATATTTAAAATCACTGCTAATTAGACCTCCTGTTATAGATTAAATGCAAATTTGGACATTAATCTTTGAATAAAATAAAAAAATAACCTACAGTAGCACAGTACATGTTTAGGCCAAGCTCTACATTTCACATGGGTGCCATAACCACCTTTGTATTCCCTTCTTGCCTAGCGTAATGAACAATGGAGAGAAGACACTTGATGCATATTTAGTGAAGCAAATTCACGGAGGAGCTGGCCAGGTGAAAATCTACAACTGGTTCAGCAAAAACTCATCACCTTGTTGATCAAATAACTGTCCCCTACAGTCAAGCCATAGTAATTTGCATAATGACATGTCAGCATCAGTACAGTATTTATCTAGGCAGCACCACTGACATTTTAATTAAATTGTCCTTTGCAACAAACTGATGCCATTAACCTAATTAAAACGCGCATGGAAGGATGAGCTGCGATGATGCTTTCTCAGGGACACAGTATTACGTTACATATCAGGAAAGTGACCCAGTCCCTTGGGGATTTTTATCTTCAAGTTCAAATCTATTTAATTAATAACAGTCAAAATAAATGCACATCAATCATCAGGTTGTATCTGCATTATGATTCTCCCTCAGCCCTAACCCTGATGCTTTAGAAATAAATGCTCTCAAATGAGTATATCAGCCTAATCCAGTAATGTTTTACTTCCTGCTTTTAACATATGGCTCAGATCAAAATAAGTCTTACACTGGCCTGTGGCAGCCGTGGTCCAAGGAGCAGAAGGCTTAGCTGGCAGGGGGTGGTGGTGGGGTCCTCACATGGTTGGAGGAAGTCAGTGGGAAAAGCAAAGGGAGCAAGGCAGAGTGATTCCCCTGCTCATCATTAATCCTTTTGCCCCTAGACCTTAATTGTCTCCTATTCACTTGCTGTCATGGATTGCTTTAATAAGAGAAGGTCTATAAAATGCTTTGAAATTTTTGATGAAAAGGTAATGCCATGAAAACATGAGTTCGTTTTATTCTGCACCTCTGAGAATGGCAACACACTCTTCTGAAGTATTAGTCATGAAACAATGCTCTGGAAAGCTGAAGATTACAGTCTTGTTGAAGAATCTTAGAATGAAAAATGTAAATGCTACTTTAGTTTTCATTTTGTCCACAGTTTTGCCCACAGAGTTCCCCCTGACTCCCACAGAACTGAGCGCAGAGGAGGATCACACTGCTATTTGCCTTCATGCAGGACACATGAGGCTGAGGAGTTCATGTGCCAGGATCAGCCTTCACAGTTAGTCCTGTTTCAGAAATGACTGGTGGAAGGCCAACTCTAAGGCACATCATGTTGTGTGTTTGTTATGTGTTTTGTTTGTTTTTTTTAAGGCAGAATGTATTTAGCTACAGAGGGCTTTGGGACATGATAGGGATAAACTATACTGCAGTGAAATATTTTTGGACAATGGAGTTTCAATGCACATGAAATCCTCCAGGTCAAAGGTCTATCTGTGTTGTTTGGTGAATAAGAAGAAAGGATGTCAAGGACTGTCAGCAGCTAAGGGTGATGGTGGAAGAGAGAAGCGTAGTGAGTGAGTGTAACTTACTGCCAGAAATAATTAGTCAGCTTGTTAACAAAGGACTGAAGAGATTGTTTAAATAAATTCATTAGGGTTGGCTTAAGATAAAAAGCCTTAAGATAGTAATACTCAAGTTATTTTTGTTAAAACAAACGAAGGATATGAGTGAAACCATCTTTTTAAAAAAAAAAAAACACAACTGGATCTTTGCATTCGTTTCTAGTATTTAAAAATTCAGTGTGTAGATACCCTGCACCCAATAACACAAAGGGAATAAAAGGAAGTACTATTTTCATTTATTTGCTGACTCACACCTGATATTTAATAATCTATTAATTAACATTACCAAGGATTCCCTACCCATCTCCTTTACCCAAACTAAATTAGAATTTTAAGAACCAAAGTCATCCGGGAGCCCTTTCATATCTATACAACCTCAGTAGACTCTTGTAAAAGTATGGGTCTGTACTAATTCCTCTATATTTTCACAAAGAGACATACAGTAAGAATTAACTTTATAGGAGAAAGGATAATGACTGCTTTTTAAAAATATAATTGAAAACTCCTTTAGAATTCTTAAAACTATGAATGCCCTAAAAGGAGGAATTGTATGCACCTTGCAGGAAAAGAACCACACGTTTATAGATTTGTGACAAAGAGAATAAAGGGGTCTTACTTTGCAGCTGACTTGGTGATCTCATCAGTCAACATGTCTCGGACCCTGCAATGATGATGCAAAGAAGATCCGTGACAGAGTTTACATTAGAGCAAGAACCCAATTTTTTTGCTTATTCACCAATTATTAAGAACCTCTAGAAATGATTCCAGAGCTGAAAACGAGACTTGTGGAATGTTAGTATAAGGTGAGAGAACTGTAGTAAGGGTTTTATTTCAAAGAGAGTTTCATTTTTTTTCTCCTCAGGTCACTAGTGGAAGGAGGAGCTAGTGGTAACTAAGGAGGGATAGAGTTGTGATGGCATCCTCTCTTAAACTAGCTAGAGAGTAGGTGTGTCCTTCATATTACTTTCTGCTATGGTCTGAATGCCTGTCCTCCTTGCCCCAGATTCATATGCTGAAACCTATGCTCCCGATGTGTGGTATTTGGAGATAAGGCCTTTGGGAGGTGTGGAGGGTGGAGTCCTCAGAAATGGTATTAGTGAATATCCTTATAAAAAGTCTCTCTCTCTCTCTCTCTCTCTCTCTCTCTCTCTCTCTCTCTCTCTCTCTCTCTCTCTCTCTTCCATCTCCCCACTCTCTGCCCCTTCTTCCTCGTCTCTTTCCTCTCTTCCCCATGTGAAGAAATAAGAAGTGGCTGTCTACAAACTAGGAAGGAGGCCCTCACCAACACCAGACCTCCCGGCACCTTTATTTGGACTTCCAGCCTCCAGAATGGCGAGCGATACATTTCTGTTGGTTAGCCACCCAGGCGCTGGTATTTTTGTTACAAGCAGCCCAAACTGACAAAGGCATTTGCCTTTTTTGCAATAGAGTTCACTGAAACAGCAATTTTATTAGTTCTAAATTGTAAATAATAGTCACTTGCATGTATATAAAATAAAACTAAAAACATAGGCGATAAAATCACTCTGAAGCTAAAACAAAATAATTACACTTGTGAATATGAAGGAAGGTATGCTCAATTCAAATAGTCACAGGATTTTTAAAAATGTCAGGAGAAGAGCCTTGAGATAAAGTGAAAAACAACTGCTGACTGCCAAATTCACATTCTGAACAGGATACAGACATTTTCAGTGAGTTTCAGCAATTCAAAGTTTTTATAAATATTATGACTTTTGTAAATATAAGTTATATTTGCATTCATAAATATTTTCATTTGAAATCTAATAAAATATTAGCTATTCTGCACTCTTTGAGAATGTAATTTTTAAGAGCCAAGTTTTTCAGTTAGTTGCAAACTGCTCCTATGGATCTGCTCCTATTGTATTTTTATAAAATCATTTGACAACAAATCCTCTAAATTGTCCTATCTTGGTATTCCCAGGTGAAGAATAGTACAGTTAATATATTCTTTTATTGGTCAATGTGGAATATTTACAACTGATGACTTGCTTATACTTGCTTCCATGTAGGGCCAAACCTTCCAGGAGTGGACCAGTTCCCTCCTTTTACCCATCTCTTCTCTCTGCCACATCACCAATTTTTTCTTCCCTACTTTTTTTACTTGCCTTAGCATGAGCATATACTGAAATACCTATCATCTTAAAATAAAAACAAGCCCTCCACCACTGTCCCGTTTTTCTGCTTCTCATGCATCAGAACTCATATAAAATAGTGTGTACTTGACTCAAGTTCATCTCCTTCCACTCTCTCTAGGCCCTTCTATAGTCTGGCTTTGTCTCCACCACTCCAACAAGGCAACCACTGGCATGCCTTTCAAGAGGCCAAATTGATTGCCAGCTCTTGGTCTCCATCTTTAGCCAACTCGCAGCAGCACTTGACCCAACTGATTGCTCCTTTCAAGAAACACTTTCTGCCCTTGGCTTTTAAAAGCCTATGAGCTCTTGGATGTCTTCCTACATCACTGGTCACTAATTTTCTGTATGTTTTATTAGTTCCTCCTCCACCTTTTCCAGTTCTAAAAGTAGAAATGCTCTGGGCTCAGTTCTCTGACTTTTCTGTCCTCACTTACTCCCTAGGTGGTTGATATACTGATAAATCCCAAGTCTGTACTCCAACCCTGAATTCTAGACTCATGGTCAACAACCTACTTGACAAGGAGAAGGTGGTCATCTGCAAACTAGGAAGGAAGCCCTCACCAGCATCAGACCTCCCAGCACCTTTATTTGGACTTTCTTTAATCCATATGCTGGTAGCTCAGGCTTAGCAAGTCCCAAACCTGATTCCTCTGTACACAGACCTGCTTTTCTATTGTCTTCCCCATCTTAGTGGATGGGAACTCCATACTTTTAGTTATTCAGAGTTAAAATATTGTAGTTATTTTTGATGTCTATTGTTTGCTCACATTCTTCATTCCACATATCTCTTTCTCTATTTTGAAAAGTGTAGCTAATGTACCACCTCCACCAAATGATTATTTTTAGAAGATGAAATGAAAACTACATGTGAAAGTTAATACCAATTAGAAAGTGAAATACAAATTCTCAATCTCTAACTATAAATCCAATGTCATACATTTTAAACTACTTTGTTGTTTTTAAAAATAAATATAGAAAATGAAACTTAGATTTAGACACACACACACACACATTCAGCTTCTGCTTTTCTACATATGCCAATTGTCAGTAAATAAAAATCTAAAATCCAGTAACCTTTGATCAAATTTTTGGATTAAAGAAACCTGTGGCTACAGGCAAAGTTATTTAGATTCTGGGCATTTAGATTTAGGCTGCTGCAACATTAATCTGACACTGTATTTATCTTAACCCATGTAACAATTTAAATTGCCTTTAATGTGCCAGCATATACATATACATTTCTAGATAACATAGTGGGAATTCATTAGGGGGGTGTCTGTTAAAGTTGCTCCTGATAATGAAGCTGTCTTGGAGAAGGAGGAGCAGGGGAATGAAAAGGTATTTCTTGACCAATATGAGTTAGAAAGGCAATGAATTAAGTGGAGAAAAACAGAAATATTCATTAAAAAAAATCCATCCTAAGATGAAAAAGGAAAAGCAAACCATTTCCACACTGCTTTAGAAAACAATAAAAAACATTCAATATATGAATAAAGCTCTCCTCTTTTTGAGGAGATGAAAAATATAGCTAACAGATCTTCAGTCCTTCTCCACCTTCAGGCTCATATAGAACTTAAAAGACCCAACATGAAAGCCTTTTAAGTAATCGCCTTCCCACAGTTGATTTCCCATGACGTCATGGAACCCCCTTACCAGAGCCAGGCTGTGCCTTTTTTGAACTGCACCTCTTCAGCGCCTTCCTTTCCATGTTTTAACTGGAGCTCCAGCTCAGCTATTCTTCCCTACAAAACAGCATAAATCAGCATGCTAACTTCATAGCCAAAATTACCTTAAAATTTCTATGAAAAACACTTAAAGATGGCAGATATATCCTTCCCCAATTCACCTTAAGTGTTTTTGATAGGTTGGTAAATTATGTATTGGGACATGTGACAGAGATAATTACGTCACTGCTCAGATATTTCTACATTCACCAAATAGATATATCCTCGGGAAGTTATATGTCTGGCAAATTTAGTGCAGAGTGCTTCATTTTGGGATATCTATTAAAAGCAGAGTTTAATTTCATAGGTGGAATACAAAAAAAAAAAAAAAACACAAAACAACTCCGATAGTAACAATCAGCTGGTATCAACAGCTAATAATTTTAACTAACATTATCCGAAGATTGGGGTCTGGGTACCAGTATCATAACAGAATGGCAAAGTATGAGTAGGATGGTATATAACATTGAAATTCTGGAAATATATAGCAAGGGTTATTTTCAAACAGTTTAACATTTCTATTTCTTGAGTGAACATATAAAAATAAATATTTTTGTTTGTTTTGTTAATATATTTTTTTTATATTTATTTCACAGAGGAAGGGAAATGGAGACAGAGAGAAAAATCAATGATGAGAGAGAATCATTGATTGGCTGTCTCCTGTATGCCCCACAATGGGGATTGAGCTGCAAGCCAGGCATGTGCCCTTGACTGGAATCAAACCCAGAACCCTATAGTCCACAGGCCAATGGTCTACCCACTGAGCCAAACCAGCTAGGGCTAAAAATAGATATTATATTTCTCAACTTCTAACACGTAATAAAAATATAATTATACTATGCCTTTAAAAATAAGACCTTCAAGTATTTCTTATCCTTTTTTTGTTTGTTTGTTAATCTTTATCCAAGGATATTTTTCCATTGACTTTCAGAGAGAGTGGAAGGGAGGAGGAAAGACAGAGAGAAACACTGATGTGAGAGAGACACATCCATTGGCATGTGCCCTTGATGGAATTGAACCCAGGACCCCTTAGCCTGTGGGCCAATGCTTACCACTGAGCCAAACCAGCTAGGGCTATTAGCCTCTTCTTAAACTCAGAATTATTTTGACCAGATGCTCTCCAGTTACATTATTTACATGTAATTGGTTTATTGATGAACCCTACATTGGACAAGAACTTAGACTGCATATTGTATTACTGGGTAATACCACACCATTTTCAGAAGTAGTTGTGCCACTTACATCTCACCAGCAGTAAGAGGTCCAGTAATTCACAACCTCACCGACATTTGGAGTTGTCAGGCCTTTTATTTGGACCATTCTTGCAGAAGTGAAATGGTGCTCATTATAGTTTTCCTTTTCATATCATTGTTCACTAATGAGTGCACATCTTTTCAAATGTTTATTGACTATTTGGGTTTCCTATTCTTCCCATTTTTCTATTGGTTGTCTTACTATTATTGGCTGTAGGGTCCTACAGAAGAAAAATATATGTCTCTATATACACCCTAGAGCAGTGGTTGCCAAGATTTCGGACCTCATGGATTACCAGTAGTCCACAGACCACTGCTTGGAGACCGCTGCCCTAGAGAGGGAAGCAATTTAGTTTGTTAAGAATGTAAACGCTGGAATCAGAATCTAATGCCATTTCCACTTACTTGAGTTATATGTTTGGGTAAGTTATTTCACTTCTCTAAGCTTCAGTTTCTTCATTTGTAAAATGTAGCTAACAACTATCTCTGGTACTAGAGCATCATATTGAATAATGTGGAAAACTGCCTAATACAGTGTCTGATAACAGATAATAGCTACCATTACCAGGTTTGTTGTCAATAGAAAATATACCCTACTTCCCCTTATAATCTTCTTACAAGTCATTCTTTCATGAATATGTCAAAATTCTTTGTAAAATAATTCATATTTTCATCTATATATTCTCATAGAGTAAAAGGTTCTCCAAAATGTAATACCCAGACTATACAGTTGCATGCGCTTATATGTCTCTCCAGTACTCCTAGTTACTAGCCTGTGAGCTCATGGAAAGCAAGGACTGTGTCATCAGTGTGAGGAGTTCTGCACACAGAAGCACCTCCAGCCACAGTGACCTGGGGACCCCAGCTCAGGCACGCCGCCATAACCACGCCCATCTCTCTGTGTTCAAAGACAGAACCCTGGCCCTTTCCTTCTCCTCTCTTTCTCTTAGAGCAAGGAATCAAAGGTGACCAAGCCAGCCAGACATTGATATTAGTATTTCATGTTGATAATGGCCTCCTTGGAGGGTAGGCAAAATAGAAGATATATTTTATTGCTTGTCTTTATTTGTCATGCTACTTAAATTATGCCTCTTTCTTCCTAAAACACTTTCCATAATGCTTTCCCAAAAAAAGACAATAGAAAATCAAAAGGCTAAAATCTGTTTGGAAATAAACGAAACAAAAAGCTGGTACACATGCAGCCTCTTGAGAAGGCCCGTTTTTTTCTAATCTCTCCCATGGCCATAACTAGCACAGCCATTCTATTGTGACAGTTTCTCTTTCTTCCTCCTCAGGGTCTCTGTCCCTCTCAGTCTCCTCTCTGGAATGTCTCTAACCCCTTTCACCCGGTCCACATCAGGCTGTTTATCCAGATGTGCTTTGCCTTCCAGTTCTCTGCCTGCTGCTAACAGAGACCTAGCGGCATTCAGCTCAGTCACCCCTGCTTCTGGCTAACAGCTGTGGTGAAGGCTGGAAAGCATGTCTGGGACAAAAAGGCTGAAATGGTCTCCTGAATTGAGAGTTCTGGATTGCCTGGAGCTTCCAATTATTAAACAATTGATTCCCGCTACTTAAAACAAAACAAAACGAAACTCTAGCCTATGTAACCAAGAGCTTGCTGATTACAGTGAGCAATTTTACCTGGCTCCAAACCTACACATTAAAACAAACACAGAAACAACCTTTACAATGGTCAGAGAGTAATTTACGAGGGGGCACAGTTCCTGATCCTGGTTTGATTTCACATAATTTTGAGCAAGCGGACTGGCTCAGGAGATAAGCGTCTATAGTCAGCCTGCTTGAATTCTCTCCTGTTTGAGGTCATACTCAAAATACCTAGGAGCCCTTTACACAATAGCTGGAGACCTTAACTTCCTCAGCATCCCACAAAGGTAGCAAGGTCAAGATGTTTGTAAAAGGCGCCTTATCAAAAATGGACTCTGAGCTGCCAATCAACTTGTATATGCATTTTTCCATCTTAATGAGAAGAAATCCAAATTCCTCCCCATATCAAGCACTTAGATATGCTTAGAATTTCAAATTCCATATCTTACAGAAAAGGTAGAGAAGGCTGGAAGCAGACATCTAAGCAAAAGTCATTTGTGGTGTTCAGGTCTCAAATTTACTCACCTCAAAATCAACCTGCAGGAAATTATGTAGAATGTACCCTTTTGCTGTCTCCTGGGCTTAATGGAATAATACAATGTGGCTCATCGGAAAGATTCTCTAGTTTAATGCTACAAAGTAGGTCTCGCACATATAACTTCTATGCAGAAGAAGTATCCTCTGGGACGAGAAATTTTTGACATGGACAAGGAGTCTGGCAGTTGCTCGAATTATTCTAAGATACCACTGATTCTATTTAGGTGTGGAGTCATTTATGAAACTTGCTGGGTAGTTAAAGCGCACAAGGGTACCTTCAAATCATAGAGATAGCCTAAAAATATTGTTGCACCTTCAAATAACACTGACAATCCTATTATAATTGACACCTTTCCACTTTTATCATCAATTCTCAATGGAACTGGATTTATTCAAAATTAAAATGGTAAATAAGGATGAACATGATCAAAACATGTAGAAAGACAGAATAATTAATCTACATTGCTAAAAATACTCAGCTGGCTCTTCACAAATAGATCTATCCTTTAAAATATTAAAGCAATTTGCATTACTTGTTGTTACAACTAATGTGCAGCATTATTCATTAGGGAACAATGCATGATGCAGTGGGAAAGGCTGAGTTTCTGGCATCAAAAATATTCCAGTTAATTTCCAGCTCTTTCACTTACTGACTGTTGGGTTTTGCACTATTTGCTTTGCTTTCCTATTTATAATTCTATTATATGTAGGATTGACAATACCCTCTTCAAAGGGTTTCTGTAAAGATTAATTGAAATAACATATGATAAGTATTGGACACACACTAGTTATTCAATAAATAGTAGCTCTTGCTATAAAAAACAAAACAAAATATGGAGTTGTCTTTTAATCAACTGCAAGTCATCTGCATCAATTATATCATAATCCCGTTCAATGTAGATGTCCTTATGCTAAGAGCTAAATACAATTCGCAGTTCATTCTGCAGGAGGCGGACTTCCTTGCTTTCTCCAAGCCCCGTAGCACTTTGTGCATCTTCTACCAGCGCATCGCAGATGTACTGAAATTGCTCCTGGACATGTTCATCTCTGGCACTGGACTGGCAGCTCACTGAGAGGAAGGAGTGCTTTATTCCCTTTCCCATCCCACATCCTGGCACCGGGCCTGGCCAGTAAAGAGCACCCCATAAATGTTTGATGAAGGAAAACACTGTGAAATTGCATAGGGAAAAGTAAATGTGAGAAAAAGCATCTTCTGACTTATAATTTCACTAAACTTGAATAAAAACTATAATGGTCAGGGGTGTGTGAGAGTAATGCCTGCATTCACTCATGCACTTATTCACAACCCAGTACCTAGATGCAGCTGAGGATAAAAACGTGAGTAAGCTGAGCAAAAGGAAATTACTTAAAAAATATTTAAAATGTGGGTTCCAGTGCAGCTTGGGGGACCATCTAAAACACATTTTCTCAGAGTGTGGTTGATAGACTGAGTTAAAATCTCAGCAGAGAGAAACCAAGATGGCAGCATAGGCGAACACCTAAGCTGCTGCTTCGCACAACAATTTCAAAACTACAACTAAAAGACAGAATGGACACCATCCAGAACCACAGGAAAGCTGGCTGAGTGAAAATTCTACAACTAGAAGTAAAGAGAGGGGTCACAAAGACCCAGAGGAGCTGCAAAAAGCTGAGGTACAGAGACACGTTTGTGGAGAGGATGGGCGGAGGAAGGTCTAACTGGCTTCCTTTAGAAGGAAGGAGACAGAAAATCCCAACTACAATAACCCCCAGCTCCAGGCGAGACTCATAGGGGGAGTCTGGACTGTTGTGAGAAGGAAGGAGTACACAGAAACTTAGGGGAGCCACGAAAGACAGAAGTCTGGGGGCTCGCAAAAGTATAGAGTGCTGACTGCTGATTGTGCCTGGCTTCCTCTAGTGGGAAGAAGACAGAACCTCACAACAGCACAGGTCCAACTGCACTGAACCCCAGTTTCGGGAGAGACCCTGGGGACCCAGACTCATATGGGTCCCCAGAGCACACGGAAGAAACTCAGGGGAACCAAAAGGCAGAGTTCCTGAAGCTTGCGCACGAAAGGCAGCAATCTGGAGGCAAGCCCTTATGGGCAGAAACAACTGATCCTCACAACCAATTGGCTTGGAAATCAATCCCCCCAGTGATACCAACAACAATCAAGAATTAACTATAATAAGGTTGTAACACAGTCCACAAAGGGGTGCAACAAGAGTGTCCACCTCAGGTAACTGAGGAGGCAGAGCTACTGGGCCACATAGGACAGCTAGCACACAAAGCTACTCTACCAACCAGGGAAGCAGTGAAATATGCAGAGACTAAAGAAAAGATCACAAACGAAAGAAATGGAGGAAAATAAACAACTGGATAAAGAGTTCAAAACCACAGTTATAAGGTTTTTTAAGAATTTCGTAGAAAAAAATGAATAAATTTAGTGAGACCCAAGAGGATATGAAAAAGAACCAACTAGAAATTAAACATACACTGACTGAAATAAAAAATATTATACAGAGTCCTAACAGCAGACTAGAGGATGGCAAGATCCAAGTCAAAGATTTGAAATACAAAAAAGCAAGAAACACTCCACTGGAAGAGCAAAAAGAAAAAAAGAATAAAAAAATGTGAAGATAGTGTAAGGAGCCTCCGGGACAACTTCAAGCATACCAACATCAGAATTATGGGGTGCCAGAAGAAGAGAGAGAGCAAGATACTGAAAACCTATTTGAAGAAATAATGACTGAAAACTTCCCACATCTGGTGAAAGAAATAGACTTACAAGTCCAGGAAGCACACAGAACCCCAAATAAAAGGAATCCAAGACACATAATTAAAATACCAAGAGCAAAAGACAAAGAGAGAATATTAAAAGCAGCAAGAGAAAAATAGTTAATTACCTATAGGGGAGCACCCATTCAACTGTCAGCTGATTTCTCAACAGAAATGATGCAGGCCAGATGGGAGTGGCAAGATATTTTCATCGTGATGAATAGCAAAAACCTACAACCAAGATTACTCTACCTAGCAAAGCTATCATTCAGAATTGATGGCATATATAAAGAGCTTCACAGATAAGGAAAAGCTAAAGGAGTTCATCAACACCAAACCAGTATTATATGAAATGTTGAAAGGTATTCATTAAGAAGAGGAAGAAGAAAACGGTAAAGGTAAAAATTATGAACAACAAATACATATCTATCAACAAGTGAATCTAAAAAATCAAGTGAATTGAAAATCTGATGAACAGAATAAACTGGTAAACATAATAGAATTAGGGGTGTAGAAAGGGAGTGGACTGATAATTCTCAGGGGGAAAGAGCTGGGTTGGGGGGATGCAGGGAGAGACTTGGCAAAAATCATACACCTATGGATAAGAACAATGGGGGAGAGGTAAGGGCAGAGGGTGGGGTGGGAACCAGGTGAAAGGGAGTTACAGGGGAAAATCTGAACAATAAAGATTTATTAAAATTTAAATAAATAAATAAATAAGTAAAATAAAATAAATTCTCGACAGAGTTTGGTAAACATGGAGATTCCTGATCTCATACTCAGTTCTAATGAACAGGAATCTTTGAAGATGCATCAGTACTTTATAAATTCTAGACTCAATAAGATAAGTTGAGCCAAAGCCAGTTTGGCTCAGTGGATAGAGTGTTGGCCTGTGGACTGAAGAGTCCCAGGTTCGATTCTAGTCAAGGGCATGTATGTTGGTTGTGAGCACATCCCCAGTAGCAGGTGTGCAGGATGCAGCTGATTGATGTTTCTCTCTCATCGATGTTTCTAACTCTCTATCCCTCTCCCTTCCTCCCTGTAAAAAAAATCAATAAAATATATTTTAAAAAAAGATATGTTGCAACAAGGTTTTGATGAGAACAATGTTCAGATGCATAGCCATTCCTGCCACCCATCCTCTCCTTACACACATGTGTATACACACACACACACACACACATCACCACCATCACCACCACCACCACTACCACCACCCACAACCCACCACCATCACCATTTAGGATAGCTTTTACCTTTAACTGTTAATACTTGACACTCTATGAAAATCTAATTTGGAGCCATAAATTACTTTAGCACCATCATATTTTTTTTCTATCATCCTTAAAATTGAATTCTAGGCTCAGAAAAAGAATTGTTGATTTCTTATATTACTAACTATTCATATATTCTCACACTGATTAAAAATTATTTCCAATATTGAAAATCTACAAACTAACTTACATTATTATTGGATTAAATGAAGTCAAATGGAGTATAATTCATTTATTTAGGGAGCACCTATTATGTTTAAACATATCTCAGGTTCTAGAGACAACAGAGAAGAAAGCAGAGCTCCTAGTCCTAAGGAACAGGGACAACAGGAGGGAGGCCCTAGACAAACAACTAAGGTGAGAGAGGCTTCGAAAGAGAAGCATAGGTTCCAAGGAAGCACATACGAGCAGCACACAGTTCAGTGTGTGAGGGGGAGGCACACTGGTGCCTTCCCAGATAAAATGATCTAAAGAACAAGTAGAAATTAGGTGGGCAATGAGGGAATGGCAGTACCTGCAACCAGAAGAGAGCAGGAGAGACATGCCATGTTTGGAAAACAAAGCTGTTAGCAAGGCTGAAATACAACATTCAGAGGAAGGGTGACAAGATGAGGCAGGAGATGTGAGTCCTGTTGAGGAGGCA
The DNA here is from genome assembly GCA_004026805.1 of Lasiurus borealis. Classification (NCBI taxonomy): domain Eukaryota; kingdom Metazoa; phylum Chordata; class Mammalia; order Chiroptera; family Vespertilionidae; genus Lasiurus; species Lasiurus borealis. Next base: position 4,041 of record PVJN01008464.1, on the reverse strand, counting down.
AGGCTGACAGTGAGCTCAGATTGGGAGGCAATCAAGTTGAGGTGCCCTGGGACATCCAAAGGGGAAGATGGGACCTCTGGGAGAGGCTCAGAAGGCAGCAGGATGTGGGAGAGGAGCGTTAGGAGGGAGTTTTGGCTGGAACACAGGGTGGGGGGAATCAGCATTTATGTCTTACATTCTTTATCAGCAAATATAACCACTGCATTTTTGATAGTTCTGTTTCCTAAGTGTTTTTACATTAAGACATATTTGTAGTACAATCTGAGATAAAGAGATGCTCCCCTGAAGCAAACCATCTCGTGTTTCCTTACCTGTAAAATGGCATGATAAGCTCGGCTCATGTATGCCAGCCAGGCCTGTGGGAGGAAAAGGGCACGGTGCCACTCTGAGAGCTGGATGTGAACCTGTGGGAAAGACGAAGCACAACGCGAGTCAGGAGCCACAGTGTTGAAACAGGGTATAATTAAACTATATCATCAATTCTTTCTTTCCCCTGACTTAAATGGTTATGTTAGAAAACAAACCAAATCAGTTTAGGCTCAGAACCGCAAATAAGGCCTTTTGGATATTTTCAAAGAAGAGCTTAGAGTCCTGAAATTTTCTAAATTAAAGCAAATAGAATCCCACAATAATAACAAGCTGAAATGTACATGTAATACAAACATGTCCCTGAAAATTAGGGGGAAACTCTGTAAAGCCTCTTGCCCAGGTCAGGAAACGAGGTATTGTCTAACAAATCCCCCCAGTAATTTTAAATAAAAATAAATACTGCTCACATCCTAGATTTTCACTCTGACAATTTCTGAAGTAATAAACTTAAATTGCCAACAGAAATATCATGTTGTGTAGAAAACATGATGGTAGGAGCATGCAAATGAGCGTGGCACTCAGCAATTGTGCACACCACCAGATAAAGGCCCTTTAATCAGTGCGGGTAAACAAGCGAGAAATGAAATCTGCCAGCCCTGCAACCCCACGTCTGAAGCGAAGCCCAGACACAACATGTGGTTTTCATAGTCGTTTCTGTTTCTACCTATTAGTGCACGGCTATCTTGAAACCAATCTTCCCAAGGCCTGCTCCTGTTAAAGAAAAGATCTCTCCAGAAAAACAGCCACAGCGCATCACATTTCATGTTTCCTACAAATTATATCATCAAACTCAAATGACTAGAACTTTAGTCTGTGTCCTATAGACAAAAACAAAAACAAAAACAAAACCAACAGAAACCCCCTCAAATTTTTATATAATTTCCCCAGAATCATGATAAGTAGAGTGTTTAAGGGGATAGATTTTATTGTGTTATAAAGACTGATTTTCACAGCTGCTTTGTGGTATGGCAGAGAAGAGCTTCTCTGAAGAGTTGAATAGTGGTTCCCATGGCCTCTGGTGTTTTCTTTAGTTCTCGTCTTAGTGTGGGCCTACTACCCACAAGGTATTCTGGGAAAATGTACGGTGCCAGGTGATCTGTGTCTGCAGGGAGCTTTCTCGTGTGAGAATCAGAAATAAGCACTGATTACACGGCAACATGGAGAATGTATGAAGAATCTCTGGGAACAAAGAGAACAAAGATTAATTCTGTCTCCTCCCTATCACCTCTCAACCCACTGACGTGTTATAAAGAATTAGGTACTCAAACAGCATGAAAAGGGTATTGGAACCATAAAAAGAACTAAAAAAAAGAGATAAAAATAGATTTCTTCTTTTTCTGATAAAGTACCCCCTCTGTTGAGTAGGGTAGGGGAACCTTGACAACATATTTAAACATCCTTGAAGGAACAAGCCCACCAGTTCCTGCATCTTCTCTCACTTTCCAGAAAGCAGACTGCAGCTGTGGCTGCATTTCAACCTGGGAGGCATTAATCAGTCATTGGTCTTGTCCTGTTACCAAAATGCGAGTTTTCTTAACTTTCTTTCCTGTCGATTCTGTGGCCTTTTCATAAACTATATCAACTATCTTTAAGTCATATTTTGACATCTGGGTTTAACTGAAAGAACACTCAAACATCACAACCAAAACTTTTATCTCTGACTTCAGAACCTCAAAATCTTAAAAAAAAATTTTTCCTGTCGAGTAATTCCTGGACATCATTACTCTGCTGTACTGTGATGAGCCATGCATCAGCAAACTGACAGTAAGAGCACTGACTGTTATTGGAAAGATAGTGGTCTCAGTTGATTCTTACACCTGAGTTAAAACAACAAAAAAAGAAAGCATTATGGAAAAAAAAATATAAAGGAAAGTGAGCAAATCAAGGGCTGAACTTCTAAGAACAGAGACATCCATGCCAGGAAACCTATTTAAAAGGAAGTTATAAACTGAAGGTTAAAGTTAATCCTCCTCCTGCTGCTCCAACCACATCTGAAGGTTTGCAGGGACACCCAGATGCTGAAGCTGAGACACCAGCCTGTATGCTTTATGCTCCTGAGATGAGACCTCACTGTAGTGTTCCATGGAGTTAGCTATGCACACACCTCTAAGATGCATACTCCTGTTCTTTCTCTGACTGAAGAGAGACAAAGGAAACAGCTTGAAAACAGTCACCACCTACACCCCAGTTGTGTTACGGGCAAAAAAGGAAGATATTACAATTCAATATACAGCTTCCCATAAGAGTTCATGTCCCTAGGCTGGAAATGCAATTAGCTTTTTTAAAGTATGAAAAGGTTGTAAAATTTGCTATACTTGTGAGAAGCCCTTGAAGAAAATCCAATCAACAAAATTATTCCAAATCATGAAGTTGTAACCCTGTTATTCAGCAGATGATCAAGCAGGCTTCTCAACTACCAAGTCCCAAGTTTTAAGGAATATGTGAAGTTTACTTTGTCTATATTTACACATATCCTTGCAATGACAGGTGTCTGGTGGACTGTTAAGATGAGTAAGTCCTATAATTTGGGGAAGAGTAAAAGTTTCAATGTACAACAGGTAGTAAATATAATGAAATATTATGCATGTGCCTAAAAAAATGCAAGTAAGTATAAGGGGGAAAAAATGCTAAGGAGATGAGGATAGAGATGGGAGTGGTTTCAGGGTTAAATCAGGTAGTTAGGACTGATCTCATTGAGAAGGTGAAGTATGAGTAAAAACTGGAAGGAGATAAAGATTTAAAAACCAAGGTACTTGCTAGTGGAAATGGAAAATGGTTCAGCTGCTATGGAAAATGTTTGGTGGTTCCTCAAAAAGTTAAACATAGAGTTACTATCTGACCCACCAATTCCACTACCAGATATATACCCAAGAGAAATGAAAACATATATTCAAACAAGTACTTGTACATGAATGTTCATAGCAGCATTTTCAAAATAGCCAAAATGTGGAAATAACCCAAAGATTCATAAATGAAGAAATGGATAAACAAAATATGGTATGTCTACAATGGAATATCATCTAGCTATAGAAAGGAATGAGGTACCCATACATGCTACAGTGTAGATGAACCTTGAAAACATTAAGCCAGACACAATAGGTCACTTATTGCATGATCCCATTTACATGAAATAGGTAAATCCACAGAAATAGAAAACAAGTTAGTGGTTGCCAGTGGTGGGGACAAAGGAGATAAGAGATAGAAATAAGAAAGAAATGTGGGGAGACTGCATAACGGATATGTCTCTCATGTGAGGGTGATGGATGTGATGGTGTATATTGTGAGTGTACTTTAACCTGGTTTTATGTTGTGTGAATTTTAATTTAATTTAAAAACAAAAAAGATATAACAAAGGTCCTAAAATGAGCACACCACATGATTGATCTGTTTGAGAACAAAAGAAGGCCGGTATCAAAGTACAGAGTGAACACCAAGGGGAATAGAAGGATAATAGGCTGGTGAATTAACAGGGGACCCAGAGAATTCAGGGCCTTCTTGGTCATTTTTCAGGACTTGCCTTTATTGTTACTACTAGTGACCCAGTGCACAAAATTCATGCCCAGGGGGAGGGGGAGGTTCCCCTTAGTCCAGCCTGCACCCTCTCCAATCTGGGACCCCTCAGGGATTAGGCCTAAACCATCAGTCAGATATCCCTCTTGCAATCTGGGACCA
>PVJN01008463.1:46275-65101 GCA_004026805.1 Lasiurus borealis | reverse complement strand
GAAAACCTATTTAAAGAAATAATGACTGAAAACTTCCCACATCTGGTAAAAGAAATATACTTACAAGTCCAGGAAGCACACAGAACCCCATATAAAAGGAATCCAAAGAGGACCACACCAAGTCACATCATAATTAAAATACCAAGAGCAAAAGACAAAGAGAGAATATTAAAAGCAGCAAGAGAAAAACAGTTTATTATCTACAAGGGAGCACCCATACGACTGTCAGCTGATTTCTCAACAGAAACTATGCAGGCCAGACGGGAGTGGCAAGAAATATTCAACGTGATGAATAGCAAGAACCTACAACTAAGAATAATCTATCCAGCAAAGCTAACATTCAGAATTGAAGGGCAGATAAAGAGCTTCACAGATAAGAAAAAGCTAAAGGAGTTCATCAACTCCAAACCAGTGTTATATGAAATGCTGAAGGGTACTCTTTTAGAAGAGGAAGAAGCAAAAGGTAAAAGCCAAAAAATTATGAACAACAAATACATATCTATCAACAAGTGAATCTAAAAATTAAATGAATTAAAAATTTGACCAACAGAATAAACTGGTGAATATAATAGAATCAGGAGCAAAGAAAGGGAGTGGACTGATAATTCTCAGTGGGAAAGGGGTGAAGGGTGTACAGGGAGAGACTGGACAACAAACCATACACCTATGGATGAGATCAATGGGAGGGAGCTAAGGGCAGAGGGAGGGTTGGGAGCTGGGTGGAGAGGTGCTATGGAGGGGAAAAAAGAGAAACAAATGTAATAATCTAAATAGTAAAGATTTAATTAAAAGAAAAGACACATCATAATTGATATGCTAAGTGTTAAAGGCAAAGAGAGAATCTTAAAAGCAGCAAGAGAAAAGCAGTTAGTTACCTACAAGGGAGTGCCCATACGGCTGTCAGCTGATTTCTCAAAAGAAACTTTGCAGGCCAGAAGTGATTGACAAGAAATATTCTAAGTGATGAATAACAAGGACCGACAACCATGATTACCCATCAAAGCTATCATTTAAAATTGAATATCAGATAAAGAGCTCCACAGAGACAAGAAAAAGCTAAAGAAGTTTATCACCACCAAACTAGTATTACATGAAATATTGAAGGGTATTCTTTAAGAAGAGAAGGAGAAGGAAGAAGAGGAGCTGGAGGAGGAGGAGGAGGAAGAAGAAAAATATGAACAATAAAATGGCAATAAAGACATATATATCAACAATTGGTCAATCAAAATAAATGAACAAGAAATTTAATAAACAAAATAAACTGATGAATAAAATAAAACCAGAGACATGGAAACATGGAACAGATTGACGAATCTCAGAGGGAAGGGGCTGGGGAGGGCAGGAAGAGATTAAGCGAAGCACTTATATGCATTACTTATGGACACAGACAATAAATAGGGTAGTGAAGGCCTTGCATGGGGCAGGATCTGAGTGGAGGGAGGCAATGGGGGCGAAAAAAGAGGGACATCTGGCCCAGTGGTGTGGCTCAGTGGTTGAGTGTCAACCTATGAACCAGAAGATCATGGTTTGATTCCTAGTCAGGGCACATGTGCAGATTGTGAGCTTGATCCCCAATATAGGGTGTGCAGGAGGCTACTGATCAACGATTCTTTCTCATTATTGATGTTTCTGTCTCCCTTTTCTTTCGTCTCTGAAGATATATATATATATATATAAATATATATATATATAATTTTTAAAAAATAGGCGACATCTGTAATACTCTCAACAATAAAAATAAAAAAGTAATAAAATTAGAATGTGTGCACCAAAAAAAAGTGGGGGGGGGTGATATAAAATGCAAGGTAGTATTTTTTGTGTATTGGTTATAAAATTGTTTTCTATCATATTCATTACTTATCAACTCGTCTCCTTATATACATATACTGATAAAAGAGTACTTATGATCCTTTTTCTCTAACCTCAAGAAATTAAAAATTTTTTGTCCCTTTACTTTAGCATCACTTAGATTTTCATGAAATTCTCAGTCTTACTGTTTTTACATCATTCAGGGTTAATTTAGAATAAGTACATAGTTCATTCTCTGAGGCCTGATAATATTTGACTAAATCTAAGCAGCACAATTGAGAGGCTCTCTATAGGAGTAACATCTCCAGTCCAATTTGAAATGTATGGATCAACCTGTTGATCAATTAATACTGTTGATAATTATATCGGCTACCTGGATAATAGCATAACCATAGTTAATTTATATATGTCTTTTTTTCTGAAATGGAGGCCATAACCATTTTAGACCCCCATTCAAATGTATCCTGTTAGTCTTTCTTCTAAGGCATCATTAATTATTTTTTATCCTAGCCAGTAATTTCTCTAACACCAATAGCTGTCCATTTATAAAAATAGAGATTGGAGAAATAATATATATTTGAATGGTTTTTATTATCTCACAATGTGTAGCTTTTTATAAATAAAACAAAAGACATGAAACTAGAAATAAAATGACAGTGTGAGTTGTATATATTTATTTCTGAATGCTGCTCAGGTAAGGAATGAGTCCCCAGATGAAAGCAGTATGAGTCATTTCAAATCTAACAACCTCCTATTATCAGAAAATTGCATTGATGTATATGTTAAAATCCCTGAAGAATTCTATAAGGACCTTTTGATCTTGGTAGGATATAGGGGGATAAATGAAAACTGAAGAGGGAATATTTGTGTTTTTTTATACAGTGGATTTTGCAACATAGTCACATTTAATTTGCTAATAAAAGAGGTATCAGATTTTTAGACTAAAGTAGTAAGAATGAGATTTGAATACAAAATTACTTGCATTTCCCTGCATGTTAGAACTATAAGAGACTTAGCATTTAGGTTATAGGTCTTTCTACATTCCCCTTATATTGCTAATTACTCACTGCATTCCTTCCTCCTAAACCAGTGGTCGGCAAACTCAATAGTCAACAGAACCAAATATCAACAGTACAAAGATTGAAATTTCTTTTAAGAGCCAAAAACCGCACATGGGCCACGAAGTTTTAATCGCACTGTATGTGCATGCCCGCACATGGTATTTTATGGAAGAGCCACACTCAAGGGGCCAAAGAGCTACATGTGGCTCATGAGCTGCAGTTTGCCGACTGCTGTCCTAAACCATTAGATGACCCCAAATACTTCCCAATATAGACATCAGAGGCATTACTAGGCAATTAGAGGTTGTATATGAGTGAAATCTTTATCAGTCCCTTCTATAGAGCATTTCAAATAATCTTTAATTTCCTTCAAAAACATGTCACAAATATTTCATGTGCATTATTATATCCTAGACATTGGGCATATACACAATTAAAGAGGGGAAAGTGAAGTTAGCAGGTGATTAAAATATAGTGTACTAAGAGCAAAGATGGAGGTTCACATAGGAGAGCCTCATAACACAACCTGAGATGGGAATTGACATTTTTCTTCTCTTTTTTTACATTTGTGTGTTTGTTTTTTTAAAAATATATATTTTTATTGATTTCAGAGAGGAAGGAAGAAGGAGAGGGAGAGATAGAAACATCCATGATGAGAGAGAATCATGGGTCGGCTGTCTCCTACAAGTCCCCCACTGGGGATCAAGCCCATGACCCACGCATGTGCCTTTGACCAGAATTGAACCTGGGACCTTTCAGTTTGCAAGCTGACACTATATCCACTGAGCCAATACAGCTAGGACAGGACTTGACAGTTTTCTTAAGAGATGATGCCTGCCTTTATCTTGAATCATGAATAGGAATTATACAGGCAATGTTGGATGATCTAGGATAGCTGTTCTCAACCTTTTTTTTAATGTTGCAAATTCCTTTATAATCTTAAATGTTATTGAGGATTCCTCAAAAGTGAAACATAGAATCTATAATAATAAAAGTGTAATATGCTAATTATACTGGACATCCTTTCAGACGAAGTCAGGGCTGCAAGGGAAGCCCAAGTCCTGGGTGCCAGAGGGAAGCCGGTGCCAGCAGTCGGGCAAAGGAAGGCCTACTCTTGCATGAATTTTGTGCATCGGGCCCCTAGTTAATATATAATCCAGCAATTCTACTTCTAAGTGTATACTCAAAGGAACTGAGAGTAGTCTCAAAAAGATACTTGTACACCAATGGTCATAGCAACATTATGAACATCATCAACAAGATGAATGCATAAACAGCTTTACTAGTAAAAAAAGAAATAAAGTTCTGGCATGTGTGACAATATGAATGAACATTGAAAACATTTGCTAAGTGAAACAAGTCAAACACAGGAGGACAAGTATTGTATGGTTCTTCTTACATGGTGTATCTAGAATAAACAAATTCATAGAGACAGAATGTGGAAGAGAGATTATCAGGACTTGGAGGGCAAGGAGGAATGAGGAATGAGGAATTCTTAATTAATGAGTATAGAGTGTTAGTTTGGGATGATGAAAAGTTCTTGAAATGGATAGTGGTGATGGTTGCACGAATTTGTGTATATTCTTAATGCCACTAAATTGTACACCTAAAAATGATTAAAAGGCTAAATTCATGTTATGTGTATTTTATGACAATGAAGAAAGAGTTGAGAACCCTAAAAGCTCTTGTTTATGTGAATTATACCTATCTATACTTACCGATTTCAAAATTAAGATGGAGAAATTAAAAAGTATTTGTTAATACATTCAAAAATAAAAAACCCATCACATGTTAAATAACATTTCTTATGAAAATACTTATATTTTCTAAAACAATAAAATTAATGGTAAGAGTTGTATTACTTTAAGTTTATTATCTATGCTTAATATATAACAACTGGAGTCTTATATCTGCTTTTGTATTTTTTATTGTGATATTCTCTTTGTTGAAATATAAGAAAAAATCCAGCTTCACAAGTATATGTAGTTAGAAAAGAGAGGTATTTTTAACAGCCTATTCAGATAATTTGGGATATTCACATTTTATATTACATCAAAACTGGACAAGCCATAGTTTTTTAAAGATGTGTTGGCAATATAGAATCTAAACATGTATCAATGAACTTTCTGTATGTGGTTTAGTTACAGTTCATTGATCTATCTTGTACTTTGAAAAGTTTTTTTTACTTATGCATGATTTTGTAGCATCATGTATTAATTATTTGGGAAATAGTGGATCACTACCTTTTGCAGATCTTCCAAATGTTGACGGGTTTCACTGCATAATATACATAAAACATTACCTATATTACCATCACCACCAATCTCATCAGAAAAGTACTGGAAGCCATTTGGCTCATATTGGAAGATACAAATTTTCCAACATTCCAATTTTTCACTTGAAAACAAGTTTTAGTTGGCAGCAAATACTGTTAATTGTTTTGAAGAGACTGGCTCACTCTGTTCATTCTTGAGATAAGTTTTCACAAAATATCTGCCAAACACCTAAACCTAAATAACCACAGTTTGTTCCATGAGAAAAGCAGTTAATTCAGCCTGCAATTCTAACTCAAACACAAATGCTCCCCATCTCAGACATAGCCATTGAACATGGTTATATAGCAGAAGTACTCACATATTTCCCATTTTATCACACAGAATAAAAAAAGACTTGTATTCAAGAGTCAAGCCTTAATTATTTATATATATTTTTTTCAGTGGAGACATTCTTAAATGAACTTGTCCCTCCCCTTTTTATTAAAACTGGAATTACATGGCAGTAAAGAATACAACCACTTATAGAACTGCTTGGTACTACTACCTTGATTCACGCTCTGGCACCAACAGTTCTCCCCACCCTTGCTTTTGCATCATAGTGCAAATGTCAATACAGTGAAAAAAGCACATGACATTTTAGTACTATAATAAAAATACTTTTGACCTTATGGATTGTCAGAAGTATGCATATTTTCAGAGCCACTGTTCTAGGAAAGGAAGAAATACACATAAAAGCCAAAAGAAGACATAAACTAAATCCATAAAATTGGTTACAACTTACTCATTCAATTAAGTAATTGATAAGTGTATACCATGTTCTAGGCATTACTGTGGCACTGGATGTACAATGATGAACAAAACTGGTCTTCACTTTTCTCATAGAGATTTCATTTAGGCAGGAGATTGGGTAGGGTGAGGGATGGGAACTGAGAAGAAAATATATGAATTAGTTCATTGTATGCAAATATTATGATTTGTTTATCCATTTACCTGTTGAGACATTTGGGTTGTTCTCCTTTTTCTTAGTTGTTAAGAATAAGTATGAACTTTAGTGCACCTGAGAAACTAGTTGTGCAATGGCTGGGTCATGCAGTACACAAGTGGTTCTCAACTGGAGATAATGTGGGCAATATTTGGGGACATTTCTTATTAAATATATATTTTTATTGATTTTTTTACAGAGAGGAAGGAAGAGGGATAGAGAGTTAGAAACATCAATGAGAGAGAAACATTGATTAGTTGCCTCTTGCACACCTCCTACTGGGGATGTGCCCTTGACCAGAATCAAACCTGGGACCTTTCAGTCTGCAGGCCAATGCTCTGTCCACTGAACCAAACCGGTTAGGGTGGGACATTTTTTTTAATGACTGAGGAGATGCTTCTGGCATTTAGTGGGTAGAGGCCAGGAATACTGTTAACCATACTATAATGCACAGAATAGTCTTCAAGCAAAGAACCTTCTGGCCAAAAATGACAAAGTGTTGAGGTTGAAAAACTTGGATTAGATATATGTTTACATTTTAAGGCAACTTCTAACCTGTTTTTCTAATGGAACTACAATTTTTCATTCCCTGTAGTAATGATTAGAGTACCAGTTGCTCTCTACATCCTTGTCAACTCTTGGTATTATCAGGCTTTTAATTTTAGCCATTCTGCAAAAGAGTACAATTTTTATTGGGATTTTAATGTAAATTTCCTTATTAACTAATGGAATTGAGCATTTTTAATGTACTTATTGGTTATTGGTATATCTTATTATAAAACATCTGGTTAAATCTTTGGTACTTTTTGTTTATCTTTTTATTATAGAGATATGAGAGTTCTTTATATATTCTTTTTTAGGAAGTCTCTTTTATTGTGTTAAAATATATGTAACATTAAATTTACAATTTTAACTTTCAAGTGTACAGTTTAGTGATGCTTTTGGTACCTTTTTTAAAATTTTTATTGTTGAAAGTATTATATATGCCCTTTTTTCCCCTTCATTGACTACCTCCAGCCCACCCTGCCTCCCACCCCAGACCTTCACCACCCACCCTATTGTCTGGGTCCATGGGTTATGCATACATGCATACAAGTTTTTTGGTTCCCACCCATCCATCTTGTTCTGCCTTCCCTCTGAGATTCTGCACTTCGTTCCAAGCTTCCATGTCTCTGGATCCACTCCATTCATCAGTTTATTTTGTTCATTAGATTTCACATATGAGTGAGAGAGATCATGTGATACTTGTCTTTCTCTGACTGACTTATTTTACTAGGCATAATACTCTCCAGTTCCCTCCATGCTGCCTCACAGAGTAAGAGATTCTTTTTCTTCCTCTTTTTAAAAAAATATTTTATTGATATTTTTACAGAGAGGAAGGGAGAGGGATAGTTAAAAACATTGATGAGAGAGAAACATCAATCAGCTACCTTCTGCACACCCCATACTGGGCATGTACCTGCAATTAAGGTACATGTCCTTGACTGGAATCAAACCTGGGACCCTTCAGTCTGCAGGCCGATGCTCTATCCAATGAGCCAACCCAGTTATGGCAAGAGATTCTTCTTTTTTACTCCTGCATAGTATTCCATGGTATAAATGTAGCACAGCTTTTTTATCCACTCATTTACTGATGGGCCTTTGGGCTGTTTAAAGATGTTAGCTATTGTAAATTGTGCTGCTATGAACATAGGGGTGCATACATTCTTTCTGATTGGTGTTTCAGGTTCCTTAGGGTACATATTTCTAGAATTGGGATCACTGGGTCAAGTAGAAGTCCCATTTTAAATTTTTTGAGGAAACTTCATACTGTTTTCCATAATGGCTGCATCAGTCCGCATTCCCACCAGCAGTGTACTCCCATTCCCTTTCTTCTACATCCTCGCTAACATTTGTCATTTGTGATTTGTTGATGGTAGCCATTCTGACAGATAAGAAGTGATACCTCATTGTTGTTTTAATTTGCATCTCTCTTAGATCAGTGACTTTGAGCATTTTTTCATATGTCTCTTGGCATCTGTATGTCCACTTTTAAAACATACAAATTTATTTTTATTTCAGAGAGGAAGTGAGAGGGAGAGAGAGATAGAAACATCAATGATGAGAGAGCAACAATGATCAGCTGCCTCTTGTATGCCCCACCCTGGAGATGAAGCCCACAACCCAGGCATGTGCCCCAACCTGGAATTGAACTGTGACTTCCTGGTTCATAGGTCAACACTCAACCTTTGAGTCATGTCAGCTGGGCCTGTATGTCCACTTTGGAGAAGTGTCTATTTAGGTCCTTTGGCCATTTTTTTTAATTGGATTGTTTTGTCTTTCTTTTGTTAAGTTGTATGAGTTCCACATATATTTTGGATAGTAGCTCTTTATCAGATGTATCATTGCCAAATATGTTCTGCCATACCAGTTTGTTGATGGTTTCTCTTGCTGTGCAGACGTTTTTTTTATTTCTCCTTAGTTTCCTTTGCCCTAGGACAGTGGTCAGCAAACCGTGGCTCCTGAGCCACATGCAGCTAGCGAGCCACAGTTTTCCACTCTGTTGACTGATGAGTTTGCCGACCACTACCCTAGGAGATGTATTCATAAATGTTGCTACGAGAGATGTCTGAGATTTTGCTGCCTATAGTTTCTTCTAGGATTTTTATGGTTTTCCCCCTCACATTTAAGTCTTTTATCCATTTTGAGTTTATTCTTGTGTATGGTGTAAGTTTGTGGTCTAGTTTCATTGTTTTGCATGTACCTGTCCAAGTTTCCCAACACCATTTATTGAAGAAACTGTCTTAACTCTATTGTATGCTCTTGCCTCCTTTCTCAAATATTAATTGAGCACATTGGTTTGGGTCAATTTCTGGGTTCTCTGTTCTGTTCCATTGATCTATATGCCTGTTTTTGTGCCAGTACCAGTCTGTTTTGAGCACAGTGGTTTTGTAATATAACTTGATATCTAGTATTGTGATGCCTCCAACTTTATTATTCTTTCTCAAGATTGCTGCAGCCCTTCAGGGTCTTTTTCATCCCATATAAATTTTTGGAGTATGTTCTAGATCTGTGAAATATCCTTTGTTATTTTAATAGGGATTGCATTGAATTTGTAGATTGCCTTGTATAGTATGGATAATGATGTTAATTCTACCAATCCATGACCACAGTATACTCTTCCACTATCTCTTCCTCTATCTATCTTCCTCCATCTCTTTTTTCAAGGTCCTGTGGTTTACCGAAAACAAGTCTTTTACCTCTTTAGTTAAAGTTTATCCTACATATCTTGTATCTTATTTTTTGTTGTTGTTGCAATGGTAAATGGGATTGTTTGTTTAGTCTTTCTTTCTGAGAATTTGTTATTGGTGTATAAAAAAGAAGCCATTGATTTTTGGGTGTTGATTTTTGTATTCTGCTGCATTGCCAAATTCATTTATTAAATCTAGTAGTTCTTTTGATGGAGTCTTTTAGGTTTTGTATGTACAGTATCATGTCTTCTGTGTATAATGAGAGTTTTACTTCCTCTTTTCCAATTTGGATGCCTTTTATTTCTTCTTCTGGTCTTTAATTTCTTCTTGTCTGATCGCTGTGACTAGAACTTTCAGAATGATGTGGAATAAGAGTGGTGATAGTAGACATCCCTGTCTTGTTCCTGTTCTTAGGAAAAATGGTTTTAGTTTTTGCCGAGTTTGATGTTCGCTTTGATTTGTCATATATGGCCTTTATCATGTTGAGATATGCTCCCTCTAGTCCCACCTTGCTGAGAAGTTTTATCAAAAATAGGTGCTGGATTTTGTCAAATGCTTTTTCTGCATCTATTTGATATGATCATTTGATATTTGTCTTTCAATTTGTTTATGTGATGTATCATGTATTGAGTTGAGATTATTATACCAGCCTTGCATCCCAGGAATAAATAAATCCCACTTGGTCATGATATGTGATCTTTTAAATATATTGCTGGATCCATTTTGCTAATTTTTTGTTGGGGATTTTAGCATCTGTGTTCATCAGGGTTATTGGCCTGATGTAGTATTTTTAGTTGCTTTTGGAATTCGAATAATGCTGATCTCATAAAAAGACTTGGAAGCTTTTCTCCCTCTTGAATTTTTTGGAATAGTTTAAGGAGGATAGATGTTAGTTCTTCTTTGATTGTTTGGTAAGGGGATTGAGCCCACAAATGGGCATGTGTCCTGACCTGGAAGTGAACCAACAACCCTGCAGTGCATGGGACAACATCCAATCAACTGAGCACACAAGCCAGTGCTGCTGGCAGTTTTTTGATTACTGCTTCAATTTCCTTAGTTGTTATCAGTTTATTCAGGTTTTCTGATCCTTCCTGATTCAGTTTTGGAAGGTTGTATTTCCAGGAATTTGTCCATTTTTCCAGGTTGGCCAATTTGCTGGCATATCATTGCTAAGAGTATTTTCTTACAATCTTGTGTATTTCTGTGGTGTCAGTTGTTACTTCACCTCTTTCATTTCTGATTTTATTTATTTGGGTCCTCTTAGTTTCTTGATGAGTCTGGCTAAAGATTCATCAATCTTGTTTATCTTTTCAAAGAATCAGCACTTGGTTTTATAGAGCTTTTGTATTTTTATTTTTAGTCTTTATGTCATTTATTTTTACTCTGATCTTTATTATTCTATACCTTTTCTTACTTTGGGCTTTTCTTGTTCTCTTTCTAGGTTTTTTTGTTTTTAGTTGTAGGGTTATATAGTTTATTTGAGATCTTTCTTGGTCCTTGAGATAGGCCTGTAATGCTTTGAACTTCCCTCTAAGGACTGCTTTCACGGTGCCCCATAGATTTTGGGTTATGTGTCCATTTTCATTTGTTTCCAGGAAGTTTTTGGTTTCTTCCTTGTTCTCATTGGTAACTCATTCATTATTTCATAACATGCTATTTAGCCTCCATGTGTTTGAATGTTTTTTGTATGTTTTATTGTAGTTGATTTCTAGTTTCATGCCATGTGATTCAAGAAGATGCTTGATACGATTTCAATCTTCTTGAACTATTAGTGAATTATTTTGCATCCCAACATGTGGTCTAACTTTGAGAATACTTTGTGCACTTTAGAAGAATGTATATTCTGCAGGTTTGGATGAAGTATTCTGTAAATGTCAATTAAGTCCATCTGATCTAGTATGTTATTTAAGGTCATGTTTCCTTGTTGATTTTTGCCTAGGCAATCTATCTAGTGATATCAGTAGATATTAAAGTTCTTTCTATGACTGCATTGCCATTGATCTCTCCCTTAAAGTCCTCTAAGAGTTTTCAAAAATATATTTAGGTGCTCCTATATTGGGTGCATATATGTTTACCAGGGTTATATCCTCTAGTTGGATTTACCCCTTTAGTTTTATATAGCAAACTTCTTTGTTTCTTGAATGGCCTTTGTTTTGAAGGCTATTTTGTCAGATATAAATATTGCTACCCCACTTGTTTTTCATTTTCATTTGCATGGAAATTTTTTTCTATCCCTTCACTTTCATCCTGTGTAAGTCTTTTGTTCTCAGGTGGGTCTTTTGTAGACACCATATATATGAGTCATTTTTTCTTATCCTTTCAACCACCCTATGTCTTTTGGTTGAAACATTGAAACCGATGTGAGTAGCTGTTCTTGCTTATTTCTGGACATCCTGACTGAAGCAAAGCAGGGTGGAGCCCCAAATATTCTGGTGGCGGGGCCTCCATTGTTCAAAGGCTGTGTCTGCCTGGGTCTCATTCTTTGAATGTCCCTGTTCTGAGATGCTCTCCCTTTTCCCATGGGCTCTGTGAAGGTATCCTGGTCTTGGCTAGGATGGTTTGAACAGACTGACATTAGTGGTGGTGCTTGTAACTTGTGTGTGTGTGTGTGTGTGTGTGAGGGGGGGTGTGCACTTAATCTCTTTTCAGTGCCTCAGCTCTGCCAGGCTTGCTGGTACCCCTTCACTAGCTGAAGAAGAAGGGGCAAAAACAAGTTTAAAAATTAGTCCTGTTTGGCACTGTAGTCATTCACCATTTGTGCACGTGCGTGCGTGCACACACACACACACCACACACACCCCAGACAGAGCCTTGGACCAGGCCAAATGTTTGAGACTCTAACACCACCAGACCCAGTTACAGGGGTGAAGACTTCCAGCCTTGAGCTATTCCCCCTTGCCTCTGGTAGTTGCAGGATGGGGCAAAACCAGCCGTTCCACAGATGGGGGAAGGTTCACTTCCCCTGCACTGCTAGGTAGGCAGGATCAGTCCTCTTTTTAAGGCTCCACTGTCCAGCCCTTGTCCTACTCTCTGCCCAAAGTTACTCCAGTAAATAAAGGGTTCCTCAGTTAACTGCTGGGTGCGCCCCTCTGCTGGCTCTGAGTTCCATCATGTGGCCCCTCCAGTAGACACACATTGGGGAAACTTGTCAGGCAGGATGGTGGTGGAGTGCGTGCCGCACTCATGATACTCAGCCTTGGCCTCCCGCCATTGCACTCCTGCCACAGTCTCCAGAGCCAGTACTATCCTGGCCACTCACCTCTCTCCACAGCTTTCTTAGCTTATGGGCCCAGTGGCACCAGGTGCTGGGAAGCAACAGCCCCCTTTCTGGCAAATACCACAGTTCCCAGAACAGGACCAGGACTTCTGACAGTGGGGCCACATGGCCTGGCAAGCTGTGGAGAGCAATGGTGGCAAGTCTGGGCTCTGTGTCATAGCCACTCCTGGTGGCTTCTTTATAAGAAGGATTTTGTAAATCTTCAAAATGGTGTGCATTCCAATCCCATGCAGTGATAATGGAAGGGAGGGAGCCGGGAGAGGGAAAGATAGAGAAACATCAGTAGGAGAGAGACATATCACTGGTTGTCTACCGAATGTGCCACAATATGGTTCAGGAAGCAAATATGCAACCCAAATAAGAACTCTTGATTGGAATTCAAACCTGCGACCCTTTGGTACACGGGCTGACACTCTAACCAGTGAGCAACACTCACCAGGGCTACTTTTGATATTCTTGATTCAAGATTTTTAACAGATATTTTCACCCAGTCTGAGACTTGCCTTTTCCATTCTTCTACAAAATTCTTTTGTTCTAAATGTGGTAGTCTAGTTCATTCCCCACCCTTCTTATAATTAATGCTTTTTAAATATTGTCTAAGAAGTCTTTACCTGCCTCAAAACCTTATGAAGGTTTTTTCTTCATTTTTTTTTCTAGAATTATCATAATTTAGTTTTATGTTTAGGTCCATGTTTCATTTCAACTACATTTTTATGTATATTGTAGAGGTTGATTTTATTTTATTTTTTTCCATACAATATTCATTTGACCTAGCACAATTTGTTGAGGGGGAAAAAACCTGTTTGTTCCCAATTGAATTATCTTTCTACATTAGTCTTGATTACTGTAGGCTGATAGTAAGTCTTAAAGTCAGGTGATATGAATCTCCCAATTTAGTTTTTTTTAAAATTTTGGTTATTCTAACCCTTTGAAATTCAAATTAAATTTTATAATTATTTTGTGAATTTCTACAAGAACGATTCTAATGAAATTTTGATTGGGATTGTGGAATCTATAGAACCATTTGAAAAAAAGCTAACATTTAAATAATATTGGATCTTCTAATCCAGTGGTTGGTGGTTTGCTGCTCTATTGACTAATGAGTTTGCCAACTACTGTTCTAATCCATGAATATGGTATGCCTTTTTATTCACTTACGAGAGGCGTGGTGCATGAAAACCTGTGCCTTCTTGCAGTCTGGGACCTCTTGGGGGGATGCCCACCTGCCAGCTTAGGCCCACTCTCCAGGGTATTGGGCCTAAGCTGGCAGTCAGACATCCCTCTAGCATCCCAGGAGCCATCAGGGGATGTCCTAAGGTGCAGTCAGACATTCTTAGCACTGCCAAGGAGGTGGGAGAGGCACCCACCACCCAGTGCTCTGCTCACAGCCATCAGCCTAGCTTGTGGCTGAGCAAAGCTCCCCCTTTGGGAGCACATTGACCACTAGGGGGCAGCTCCTGTATTGAGCACTGCCCTCATGTGGTCAGTGCCCATCAGTGATGGGTCGTTCCTGGTCATTCTACCATTAGGGTCAATTTGCATATTACTTTTTTATTATATAGAATGCCTTTAATTTCTCTCAGCAATGTTGTAATTTTTTTTAATGTATAGGTTGTACATTTTCCCCTTAAACTAATCATTTCTAAGTGTTTATGTTTTGATGTTATAAATAGTACTCTAAAATTTAGTATTCTGATTATTGTTAATACTATGGAGAAATGTAATTCATTTTTGTATATTGATCTTATATCCCAATCTTGCTAAATTTACTTATTAATTCTAATAGTTTTTTTAAAAAATAGATTTTTTAAAAATTTTGCATGCAGACATTCAAGTCATCTTTGAATAAATATAGTGGAACCTTGGTTCTCAAAATTAATTTATTCCAAAAGGTTCTTTGAAAAGCGATTTATTCAAAAATGAAATCATTTTTCTCTATTAGAAATAATATAAATTGAATTAATCTTTTTCAGACCTCTAATGATTCCCTATTTTAACTTTTCTTATATAAACAGTGCATGTCAAATATACTGTTTAATCTAAAACATATACTTCTTTTTAAAAATTTATTAACCCCTGCCACCCTCCTCCTGCTCCCCTGCTTACTAGCCTTAAACAAATCTATTTCTTGGCTACTTCCAGTTCCCTCATCTTATGGAAGTGTCTTTCATGAGATTAGCATGCAGTATCTTTGTTTTTCACATATCATTGCCTCTGAAATGCTATATATCATTGGCTAACTGTTTTTGTTTATTGAAATCAACAGTTTTTCTACCTCTTCTATTGCCTATGATCATTGTTTTGTGAAGACTTTAGCTACATCAGCATTCTTCATGGCCTCTTTATGTTTTAAAATTGTGTTAATCATCCATTTAAGAAAAATAAAAAGAATAGAAAAGAAAACGTAACAATATTCATAGTACAATTTCCTGAGATGTTAACAGGGGGAGGTATAGTGGTAAACTAACTCAAACAAGGTTATTTTCTCTTTTGTTTGAGGCCTGAGAGATGTTTTTTGTCATTTTGTTGTATCAGAATCAAAGGGTTGTCAAGTAGAGAATTGAAGTTCTGTTTGACAACCAAAGCATTTTTTCCATGAACTATATGAATTATTTAAGATGGGAGAGCCAAGATCTGACTGTACTCTTACTTTAGTGTCTACTTATTGTGCTGTTCAAATTTTCTCTATCAATTTTTTTATGTTGTATTTTTTTTTTTTAGTGAACTATTTTATTTTATTTATTATTTTTTCAAAATCTTAATTGTTGCCCTAGCCGGTTTGGCTCAACGGATGGAGCATTAGTCTTCGGACTGAAGAGTCCCAGGTTTAATTCCGGTCAAAGGCATGTACCTTGGTTGCGGGTATATTCCCAGTTGTGCAGGAGGCACCTGATCAATGTTTCTCTCTCATCAATGTTTCTAACTCTCTATTCCTCTCCTTTCCTCTCTGTAAAAAAAATCAATAAAATATATTTAAAAAATCTTAGTTGTTGAAAGTATTATATATGTCTCCCTTTTTTCCTCTATTGACCCCTTTTAGGCAGTTCCCACCTGCTTCCCAGGCCTTCACAGCGCTATTGTCTGTGTTCACGGACTATGCATATATTCATTTAAGTTCTTTGGTTAATTTCTTCCCACCACCCCTAAGTTGTATTTTTAGAGAAATTATTTGTTTCATATACTTATTAATGTTATGGACATAAAGTAGCTGTTAACATATACTTATTATCCTCTTAATGTATATAGGATCTGCTGTTATAACCTTTTATTTTTTTTATTCCTGGTATTGACAGTTTCTGGGCTTTTTCTTTTTATAGTCAGTCTTGTAAGAGATTTATTAATCTGGTCAGTCTCTTCAAAGAACCAACTTTTTGAAATATTTTTTAAAATATATTTTTTATTTTCTATGCCTTGATTTTTTTATTTTTATTGTTTTCTTTCTTCTATTTACTTTGTACTTAACTTGCTTCTTCTTTACATTCTGAAGACATAAATGTAACTCTTTGATATTGGACTTCTTTTTAATTAATACTGATACAGAATTTTTGGACTGGAACCCAGATTCTTTGTCTGCAGGAATAGAAGAATGAATACACAGACAGAAAGTGGTATAGCAAAGATGGTCATTTATTGAAAAATAAGTACAGACTCCCACTGGGTTCCTTTCCCTATGGCTTATAAAGGCTCCAGATCCTGGTGTCTGCTATCCCCTCTGATTGGTCAATATTCCTTTTTGAGTTGGTTACTATAGTAACTCCTGGGCTCAAAGGTTGAACCTCACATGACATGTGTGAGATTCTTCCCCCTCCTTCCTTATTGTTTCCCTATTCCCTTTGGGCTATCTTCTTCTGAATGAAGGGCTTCCTTCTCTTTATTTTGTAAATATAGATCTTTCTTGGCTACTTCCAGTTCCCTCGTCTTATGGAAATATACCTGTTGCTGCTTCCTTTGTCTTACGGATGCGTAACTGCATCTGGCTTCCTTGTGTTATGGAAATGTACCTTCTCCCAGTCTGTGGCCCTATGTTTCCTCCCCCTCCCCCAAATTCTAAAATATCCCTAAGCCTACCTATATCCCCCTAAAATTCCTGCTTCAATACCATCATTTAAAGCTATAAATTTCCCTCTCAGCACTGCTTTCGTTGTATCCAATGAACTTCTATATGTTTTAATTACCTCTATTTGAAATATTTCCTAATTTCTTTTGAGGTATCTTTTTTGACTCCTGGGTTACTTAGAAGTGTATTGTTTCAGCCCTAGCCAGGTGGTTCAGTGGTTTGAACATCACCCTATATATCAAAAGAGTTGTGGGTTTGATTCCCAGTCAGGGCATAGACTTGTGTTGTGTGTTTGATCCCCAGTTGTGGCAAATGCAAGAAAAAAAATAAGTATATTGTTTCATTTCAAATTTTGCTATTGTATTGTCTTGTATTGTATTGTATTGTATAGCTAAGAGAAATTGCTGAAAGACTGGATGTGGGGCATGAAAGAAAGAAGTAATCTAGGTTGACTATAAAGGTTTTGCCTTGAGCATCTAGGTGAAGATAATATAATGTACTGTGATAGGGAATGTTGGGTAGTAGAATGTTTAATATGGGAAATCAACACAAAGTTTGTGACATTTAAGTTACTTTTTTGAATGTGTATGATGAAATTTAGGGAATGACTCTCTGATATCCTAAAATAAATCTATTATTTTAATTATGTTAGAGCATAATTATGAAGTAGAAAAATAAGAGTTCAAATAAGGAAGTGCTAATTGAATATAACAACATCCAGAAGAGAATTTATCATGTGGGTCTCAACTTCTGTTTGATTCTGAGTGCAAGATTTTGACATTTTCAAAAATTAGTGCTGTAATTCATAGCCCAATTAAGTGTATACGATTGTTTAAAGGGTACATGGCATGTGCTGCCAGTTATGCAAAAGGACAGTAGTGAAGTTGTGATTGCCCTATACATGCAAAATGGCTACCGTATGGTTCTGTTACTGGAAAAACACCAGAAAAATAAAATAGTAACCAAAATAGAAACAGTCACATATGTGAATAGTTCTATATCTCCGGGATGTGATGAGATTTACATGGAAAAGCCTGTTTATGTCTCAGTCCATCCAATTGTTTGTTAGAACTTTTATGAGATAAGTGGCAAATTTCAAGATCTTTTTATCTTTAGAAAGTGGATACATGTCCAGTTAATACATTTAAAAATCCAATTAATTTATAAAAATTTTGCCACAGTGAGAACCTTCCTACCTATTTTATGCATAAACCCAGTTTTTCCCTATCCTGTTCACCAGAAACCACAATTTTTTTGGTGTCTTTCCAGAGTTTCCTTATGCACATACACCAAACATTAGTATTTATTTTACATCTTTTTTATATAAGTAAATTATGCATAATGTTTTATACCTTTCTTTATCACTTAAAAAATCCTGAAATATGTTTCTAGCTGCATATTAGTCCCTTTTTTATAAATGAACCATGTTGCCAGTAGTTCATTTATGTAACCGATTTTTTATTGATGGACATTTAGACTTGTAAAAATACTTTGCTATTAAAATGAATGCTCCCCTGAATAGCTTTGGACATAAATCATTCATCTGGAAGATAAATTCCAGCAAGTAGAATTGATACATCAAACAGTATTTTTTATTTGCAAGTTTTTAGATATTGCTAAACTGTTCTTGATTGGCAATCTCAGATATTTCAAAATCTTTACTTGAAATTTTATTTAAGAAGTATTCATTTCTCAAGTCTTTTATAGTGTTTTACTTGCTGCAAGAACTTTTCTTCTTTGGACCAGAGGAAGGAAGAAGAGAAATAACATTTTTTGGAGACATTTTCATATACAACTTAAAATTCTTTATGAAACAAAAAAGAATATAAGAGGAAAAACATCATTTAAGGTGGTACATCTTTGTGTTATTCTTGCTTATTTACTTAGATGAATCCTCACCACTGTTTTTGCTTTATTCAAGGATTAAAACTAAGACTTGAAAGGGGGTAACAGTGGTGTGAGCAGCATGGGACATGGAGTGTGATGCTGGAGTGTGGGCAGGGGCAGAGGGGGATCTGAAGGTGTCACTGAAACGGGAATTTTTAGGGTGAAAAAGACAGGTTTAGGAAAATTTAGAAATTAGGGGACCTTGGAGGAAGCACAGGGCTGCAGACCAGCAGAAGGCTTATTTCCA
>PVJN01008463.1:0-46175 GCA_004026805.1 Lasiurus borealis | reverse complement strand
CGGCCCCTACCTGGCCTATCAGGATAGGCCAACTCAGTAATTCAAACAGCTCTCCACCACCACCCCCCCCCCCCGACCTCCAGTATAAAACGGTCATGTAACAAAGGCCCAAGGCTCTCAGCCTCTGCTCTGCTTTCAGAGTATGTTGTGAGCCCCAGCATGCTGGTCTGAATAAACCCCTTTGTTTTTATATGAGATCGTCTCTTGGTGCTCTGTAAGTGCGGCTTGCGTTCCGGGCTTAACAGACTCAAAGTGTTAAATATTGCAGTCAAGTTTGTACAAATGGTTGCTCAACACAATCCAGATATTTTTTCTTTCTGTTAAGAGGGATATGTCTACAACTGGGAGATTCTCTATATATTTTTTTTTAATCCCAATGAAGCTTCATATGCTCTTTGATTGTAAATCCATGATTCTTGTGTTAGTATGAACTGCTGCTAGAACATATATGCTGAACACTTAGTCCTGAATCACTCAAAACTTGGTTAAACTTGAAACTCACTATCAGAAGATGGCACAAAATTAAATTTCCTAAGATAGATTCTTTTTCAAAGTTCTGTAGAATACGTATCTAGTAATAGCATTTTTAGCTACATGTTCTATAATATAGCAATCAGATCTGTTGCTTAAGGATATAAATTAATTGTTGGCAGAAGTCAGTCTAGAGAAAAAAAAAAGTTTTGATTTGAGCTTAGTGACTAAGGAGTCTTAATTCAGGAAGGCCCGTGATTTCTGGGTGACCTGAGGAAAGATATTTAACCATGACTGTTTCAGCATTCTGTGAAATAGGAGGGGTCATTATTGATAACTGTCATTAACAATTGTAGTTGACATAAAAATAGTCATGATTTATGATGCAACATGAATAGTGAACTGGATAAGAGAACAGACAGACCTGGATTTAAATTTCCCTCTGCTCTTTACTGCGTGTATAACTTTGAGAACTTCAGTAATTTTTTACATGTTTTTTTCTTTATCTGAAAAATGACGATATCATTAGTACCTCCCTTATAAAGTTGTTATGAAAATTAAATGAAATCACAGGCATAAAATGTATAGCACAGGGCCTGGACATAATAAGTGCTCATTAGTCCTGGCCAGTGTTGCTAATTGGTTAGAGTGTCAGCGTGCACACCAAAGAGTCTCAGGTTCAATTCCCGGTCAAGAGCATGTACCTGAGTTGCACATTCTGTCCCAGGCCCTGGTCTGGGCACCTGCGCCAGGCAACCAATCCATGTGTCTCTCTCACCTTGATGTTTCTCTCTCCCCATCTCTTCCATTCTTTCTACTCTCTCTCTGAAAATCAGTGGGAAAAATATCCTCAGGTGAGGATTAATAACATAAAAATAATAACTACTCACTTAATGGTAATTGCTATTATGTTTTTGTTTTTCATGTTATTGCTCATTCCTGTTCTGAGACTTTTTTTAGTATTGTTGGGGCAAATTTCTGTACTGTGTCAGCCAACTTTGTGTATTTGATAAGGCTTTGTGCTCAGCTAAATCAAAACACAGAGTTAAAGATCTACCTGACCTTGTCAGTGATTAGCTTTTGCCTTTTCATGCATAAAATTTGATTATCTTTACCATTGTCTTAGCTTGTGTTACCTGCATATCATAATATTATCCCAACCTTTTAATATCTTGTCACAAACATTTATCTTTTTGATCTATGATAGAACTGTGTAAAGATTGCCTGCTCTTGAATACATCTATCTCATGTAATGTAAAATTACCAGCATTTAAGTTTAGTAATTACAACATGGTCATTAAAGGCCATGAGCTTTTATTCATCCTTGCCACTAGATAGCACTATAATAGAACACATTTGTTATAGTTACCTTTTACTACCTAGGAAGAAATACTATAGAAATTGGAGCTAAGGTGTCATCTTCATCTGTGAAACTGAAATTTTGTGGGTTAGGAATAGGGACATTTTACATTTGAAGAATTTAATATTTAAGAATTATGTAATTTTACTCCAAAAGCATATTCTGAAACAAGAAATGTGTACATGTTTGATTTGAGAGGTGATTTTGGAGGTAGGAATGAGAAAGCAGGAAGATAGAGATTGGAAAGAAGAAAGTAGAAACATAAGGATGATGTTTTCAATACTGTCACTGGGCAACAGGGCTAAAGCCTACAAATATGTCCAAAGAAGCACATAGAATGCCTCCAAGAATTGTCCACATAATGGTTAAGAGGCAGGAATGTTTATCATTAGCTCCTGTTCATTGGTCAAGATTGTCTCCTGATCTTCCCATGCCCATTTGTAAGGGCTCAGAAAAGTTATGCTAATATCCAAGACAGCAGTGGGGTAGAAAGTAAAGAAACTGTGTGGGCTGCAGGTGGGATGCCATTAGGTGAAGCAAATCTAAGTTTGCACTAAATCATCTATTCCAATCTGGCTAAAACCAGATGCAAAGCTAGGTGGATGTGACTCAGTGTGCCAGATGTGTCTGCTGCAACTACCTAATAAACTGTGTGCTATGTAAATTCTTCCATTTGAAATAAACAAGGAATCCTAATGAACCATCTGCAACTCCATCTACTTAGGGACTACCCAATAAGTATTCTGGTAAATTCTTAATGCATAAAAATATAAATGGTTACATTATGAAATTCACAGAGAGGAAATCTCTTACCCTGTATATCCTAGTATTAACATCCGAATCTTGGCCTTCTCAATATGGAAAGATTCCAAGATCTTTTTATTCTTGTGTACTAGGACATAGGAACAGGAGGTGTTTGTTGTTGTAGTAAAAAAAAAAAAGTGGGTTGGGTAGTATGTAGAGAGGGAATGATGTTAGCTTGGGAGTTAAGAGAGTTCAATCTACCTGTGACATTGGATAAATGATTTAGGTCACCCTAAACTAATTTTTGAGAGCTGAATGTCTTTATTGTACAAGGAATAGATAGCTGAATTCAATCACCTTAAGGTTTCTTTTAGTCCTAAGAGGCTATGAAAACTGTGCATGCAGAAACATTTGACTTTTGCAAATTTTTAATTTATGGATTTAATGGATAGAGGGAGCATATTTTACTTATATGTATATGCATGTTCATATGATACTATTATGTGTTTTTAGACATTGGAATTGATAGAAATCTCCTTGATCTTTAAAAGTAGTAATTCCAAGTACAAATAATATATATGAAGTCTCTGTCCTTTTTTATTGTTTAATCATATGAAATCTTTTATTCTTAAAAACTAATTAGTTGGTAGTTATTTTAATGAAGGCATGAAAAAGGGTAAAATAACTTATAGATAAAGTAATCATATAATTTATTGAACGTACTGGACACTTTCATGAATGAAAAGGGCACTAGTAATATTTACTCCAGGATAAAAGATATAAATCAGAACTATCCCAGGCAAACAGGGAAATAGTATCACCCTATTCAAATGTTGATTCCAACTTCCTTAGTGGTTGGGCCAGTAGTAAGGTAACTTAAAACCTAATTTTCTAGTATTAAACTGATCTTCTTCACTGAGAATAACTATAAAATTTCAGTAAAATACAAAATAACAACTCTTTGTAGCCATCAGACAATAACCAAGGTGCACAGAAGTTGAAGGGCCAGTATTTCAAAGAGAAGAAAAAAGTATAATATGAATCCTACATTTAATGAGGCTTTTCCTTGTGGGATATTTGCTAATTTACCTTGCAAGGCATAGAGACTGAAGAGAAAACAGAGATCTGTGGCTTGCACCAATATTACTAGAATGGGGAACCTAAATTTCACTTCAAGGGTATTAAAGCAGCCAAGACTTAAGGGCCAAGATCCTGAAGAAATGGAAACTTCAGGGAAGTGATTCCAGAGTTCTCCATACAGTTTCTCTTTAAGGCACTAGCAAATTCCTATGTTGAGGCATGAGTAGGGTGAGAAGTTAGGAAATCTAGAGAAAAGTAGTTACTAAGGCTAAAAAGCTAATCAGAGCATTTGGCAGTCCCACAGTGCTAAGGAGAGGCAAAAATTATAATTTAGTACCTGCCAAGGACAAGAAATAACAGTAAATTTTCTAGGCTTTTAAAATAGTTAAAGAAAAAGAAATACTGTTTGATTTCACTTATATATGGAATTTAATGAACAAACTAACAAGCAAAATAGAGACAGACTCATAGACAGCTCTGTTAGGGAATGATGTTGGGGAGGGGGTAGAGGAACCGAGCAAAAAAGAAAACTCATGGACATGGTCAACAGTGTGGTGATCATGGGGTAGGGAGTGGTTGGAGGTGGAAGAGGATATAAGGGAGATAAATGGTGATGGAAAAAATAAAACAGACCGCTGAAGTGTTATGCTGATGATATAGATAAATCAGTCTTAAAAATAGCCTCTAGTAAGTAATTTCAGTTTCTTATTGAATTAAGGCTTCCTGCCTGTCATGAAGACAAAAATAAAATATGTTCCCTGGAGAAACATAGTATCATTCATAGTTTCTACAATCACTATGCATAATGTCAGCAGACAATCCAAAATTACCAGCTGTGCCAGCAAGTGGAACCAAATGACACAACTATGAAAAAAAGTGACAATAAAAAATAGGCTATAGGTCATACAGATATTGGGGTTAATATAAATATTAAATTAAAAATAAATATGATTAATATGTTGAAGAAAGTAGATAAAAATAGAGAACATAACCAGAAAATTAGAATATATGGAAGTTCTAGAGAGAAAGAATTATAAAATCAAAAGATGAGTTTAACTGCAGATTAGACACAGCAAAACAGAAAATTAGGGAGCTGAAAGTAATTAAGTAGAAAATACTAAGTTTGAAGTGCAGAGAAAAAAAATAAATGAAAAACAAAGATAGGAGCATAGTGCAAATAAGAGTTGGTGAAAATGTCTAATATGTGTAATTGGAATTTAAAAAGAAAAGGAGGGGAAAATAGTGCAGGATAAATATTTAAAGATATGCTGGCCAAATAATTTGCAAAACTAATGAAAGGAATCAATAATTTGCAAAACTAATAAAAATACCAACCACAAATTCATGAAGCTCCCAAGCAAAATAAATACAAGCTATCATAGCAAAAAGTGCTAATGCATAATAAGGAAATGTGAGTCATATGCAGAGAAAAAGAACAAATTGCTTTTTAGAAGAACAACAGTAAACTAACAGTTGACCTTTCAAAAGAAATAATAAAAGCTAGCAGATAATGGAATGTCTAGCTATAAACTGCTGAAAGAAAATAACTGCCAACGAATTCTATGCCCAGTGAAAATATCCTTCAGAACTAAAGGTGAAATAAAAGACATTTTCATTCAAATAAAAATGAAGATAAATTGTTGACCAAAAACCTACACTAAAATAAGCAGTAAAAAGAGTTCTTTAGCAGAAAGTTAATGATCTTAAATGGAAGTGTGGAAATGCAGAAAGGAATGAAAAATAGCAGAAAAGATGAATATATAGGTAAGTCTAAATGCTGACTCTTTAAGATAATAATATCGAGTGGATTTAAACTATATACAGAATTAAAATACATGACAATTGCCCAAAAGGCAGGAGTGGAGTAATTGGACTTAAAGTGTTGTGAGATAATTGCATTGAGAAGTGGTACAATTACTAACTTAAAGCAAATTAATAAGTCCTGGATGTATGTTTCAGTACCTAGAGTAAATACTAGTGCTAAATGAACAAAATACTGTATGAATAAGAATCTAATAAAAAGCAGAAAATGAAATGATAAAATAATTACTTGATTAATAAAAAAGAATTCAAGAAAGAAAAAAGGAGCTTAAAAGATATGGGACAAATGGAAAACAGATAGTAATACGTAAGTTTAAACTCAAATTATATTAAATGTAAATGGTGCACCATTTCAATTAAAGGTAAGTATTGTTACATGGAATTTTAAAAACAACAAAATATATACTAGATTACAAAAGAAATGTCTTAAACATAAGGTTACTGAAAACTTGAAATTAAAAGGATGGAAAATGATATGGCATGCAAACACTAACCAAAAGAAAGGTGGTTTGTTTATTCCAATAGTAGACAAAATAAACTTTGTAAGAACTATTACTAGAGATAAAAAACATCATTTGATAATGATTAAAGGGACAATGCAACAGGAAGATATATCTTATATCTTAAATTTTATGCACCTAATGACATAAACTCAAATAGGTTAAAAACAAAAGCAAATTATAAATAAAAGGAGATCTAGACAAATCCCTAATCATAATAATGAGAAATTTTAATATATATCTCTCAGACAAGAAATGTAGTAGAAAAATATAATATTTGAGCAATATGTATATATACAATGGAAAGAATCAGTTTAGTGTCAATAATTGAATGTGTGTGCATCCTTTAAAAATCAAACATATATAGAGTACTTCGATTACTAATTAATTAATTATTGGTTGGGGTTAATTTTAGTCACCACATGAATGGATCCAGGGAGACCACTTAAAATTATTGTATCAACTAAGGTCAAAATAGGAAATAGGCCCTCCTGATGTTCTAATATTTTGAAATGTAGAGATAACTGTTTGAATCTCTAATAATGATTTTACAAAATTTGGGGATCTCATGATCAAAGCAAGTTAAGATTACTGCTAATGGAAGATTGAACTAGGAGAAAATGAGAAGGTGAATCAATATTCCTGAGAGGAGATTCAGGAGTAGAGAGCATGACAGCAGGGAGCTTTAGAGCTGTGGGGCTTCCCCTTTTAAAATGATAATTTAATATCAGCAAAATACTGCTTTTTTGAGCATTTATGTTGGGCAGTATGGTAAGTTTCTCTCTCCCTCTTTTGTGGAATACAGGACAAAGTTGATAGAAACCAGTTAGCTTGTCAATGTAGTATGTTTTCTGATGATCTCTTTAGTTCCAGTGCTAAGTGCAAAATTACCACAGACATTTTTAGATAATAGTTTCTCCGCTTTATATGAAGAATGTATATTTAGTATAGAAAAAATTTAAAAAGTAAAAGGATAAAAATGCTTTCAAAAAATCCAAACAACAAAAACCAAATATATTCTAATTTTTAAAAAATTATAGTTAATACTTTAGATTATTGCATATAGATTTTTTTTCTCTCCTATGGAACTATGTATATTTTTTTCCTTGTTAACAAACAAAATCATATATAGAGTTTATATTGTCTTTGTCTTTAAGGTAGTATCATAGATATTTGTCATCATTGAATATTTTCCCACCTTAGTTACTATTCATTGCCATCCAAAAATATATTTGAAGGCCCTGGCCAAGTAGCTAAATAGGGGCTTAATCACAAGGAACAATAACAGCCTGTAATTATTGAAATTGAGAGTCTAGGTCAGTGGTCGGCAAACTCATTAGTCAACAGAGTGGCAAACTATGGCTCACGAGCCACAGTTTGCCGACCACTGGTTAGAGCATCATCCCAATACTCCAAGGTTGTAGGTTCAATCTCTAGTCAGGGTAAATAAGAAGAGACAACCAATGAAGCCATAAGTAAGTGGAACAACAAATTGATGTTTCTTCTCTCTCTTAAATATATAAAAAGTATTAATAAAAATATGTTTGAGATGAATTTAAAAAGTCTGACAATGAATTATGATTTTATTATCTTTTGACTTAATTTTGAAAACATATTTACTGATTCATTTAATTATCAAATTCTTGTGATATGCCCACTACATGCACACCGTAAGTCCACTATTGGGAGTTTTTGTGGCAGGTCTTGCTCACCTTCATTCCTAGTGCCTACACTTGTGCCTGGTAGGTAGAGATGCTCAGTAGGTATTATTGGATGAATGATCATTGAGTGAACACATAATACTATTTCTATTAGTACCAACTCAACCAAGGGGTGAAGTGTTCGAAAAATAAGCCACTTTCCTGCCATGAATCTGTCTTTGGGCAGTGCTGGGAATGGATTCGGAGGTGTGGAGGCTTGACTCATGGATGGCTTCTTTCTGTTCCAAGGTCTGGGAAAGAGGCCATCCTGAGATCCAGACTCAGCTTTGACTATGGTCTTTGACTATGGAAAGAGGCTTTTTACACATACTAGTTGTAAAGAAGTTCTTCACATACATTATTTATTCTTTGAACTGTGTTTTTGCATTTGGTCTGCTGAGACCTCTCAAAGAACTACCATGACCCTCTAAATTCTCCCATCAGCCTTCCCAGTGTTTACTGGGAACATAGTGCCCTCACAGCAAAGTACTTTATGTGTAAACTCAGGCTGGAGGCAGGCAGAAACTGCAGTGTCTATATGAAAAGTAATTTCTTCTCTATGATTTAAAACTAGAAAATAATTGGGGCTCAGGAAAAGGTCTGTCCTACAAGAAAAATGACTTTTTCTTTGTAATGTTTTGTTATTAAAGGTTAAAAGTAGGAGTTGGCTGGGAATGTGTGTAGTGAGAGCAGGCTGGGGAATGGGACCCAATCTTAAACTTGTTTAGATCACTTCTTAGACATAACCAAATACCTAGAAAGTCCTACAACAGTAGACGAAGAGTGTGTTATGCATCCTGAAAATGTTTTTGATTCTGTCAGCACAATCTCTGTATCTATTAAGAATATGCCTATTAAGGTGTGACATTTGTGATTGTGCAATGGGCATCGACATAATTAGTAACGTTTCTTTTTTAACTCAGTATTATGTTGTTTTCAGGGCTAAATACAAAAAGAGGAATGCAGCCCTCCTGATATACACAGAAGTTGGGGAAAAGGCTGGAGAGCCAATGTGTTAACTGTTAATACTTTTAAAAAAATGTTTTAACGTATTTTATTAACATGAAATGCAATTGCCCCCTGCTTGACCCCCTCCCCTCCTCCCCACCACCAGAGGGAGATCTCTTAAGCATTTCTTTATTCAAGTGATCACTTAGGTATCTCTATATGATATGAATCTTCTACTACTTTTTAATTTATCTACTCTAGATTGTTGACTGCAGACTATGCAGAAAGATCACCAGAAAAACCTGTTGATCAAGCAAAGCTAAGTTTATTAGATTTACTGCAGTAGACAGAACAATCTCACACAATCTTAATAGTGTCTCAGAAAGGGGAGGTTAGAGAAGGATATTTATAGTTTTGGGTGATTTTAAGACAAGTCTTGCAAGGCAGAAACTGAATGGAATTGGGCTGAGTTTGTAGGATACTAATTTTGGATTGGTGGCACAAGATGATATTTTGAGGCAAATGTTGATGAGTAAGCGGTGTAGTTAGTACAGTCTTATCTTCTAGGAGCAGGTATTCCCTGGAGTTATTTATAGTTTGGTCCCAGAATTGCTTAGCACAGAAAAGGAAAGCAAGATTGTTCTGGATTTTTAGGACAGTGTTGCAGTAGATCAGTGGTTTGAAAACTGCGTCTTGCTAGTGGAGCTGCGGTTTACCGCTCTGTTGACTAATGAGTTTGCCAACCATTGCAGTAGGTCATTTACATCATCTCCTTGCCTCATTCCTCAAGATTGGTTTCTCCAATGACCAACTCTACTTTAAATGAGGAAATTAAATATCATATTTCATGTTCCATCACCAGACCAGATAGCATTTCTTTGCTATCCTTTCTCATGCCCCTCAACTTTGCAGTATGAATTTGTTATATGGTTCTTTGTTACAAGGAAACATATTTCTTTAGTTTGCCAAAATAAACTGCATCCAACCCAGACCTAAACATCTAATTGGCATGATGTATAATCAGAGTTATTTTTATTTTTTATTGATGTGAGATAAAGAGAGGAAGGGAGATTGGAGAGAGGAAGAGAGGGGGTGGGAAGAGAATGAATATGAATGGGAAACATCGATTTGTTGTTTGACATTTTTATGCATTCCTTGGTTGATTCTTGTATGTGCCCTCACTGGAGATTGAACCTGAAACCTTGACATATTGGGATGACACTCTACCAACTTAGCTACACAGCCAGGTCTAATCAGCATTATTTTGGGGGGCACCTCTTCTTCCTGGGCTAGAAATGGTCTTAGGGACTTATGAGTGTCCAGAAAAACCAGTGGATGACTATTCTGTTTCTTCTTAACCTGGTTCATTTAAGGGAGGATAGTTCTGAAGCCACTCTCTTCCCTTTTTTTCATGCCAATCTTGGCTATTGGGACTTCAGTATCATATTTCAACACCATTAAGTTATACTTCGTCCCCTCAGAAGTCCACATACCCCATCAAAATTCTTGCTGACAGGGATTCTGTGTGGGTGTGGTACATGGGTCTGCATCTTCACTGAGCCTTTCTATTTCCCTGGTTTTATGGGAACATGGCTTTCTAAGTGGTCAGGCTACTTTCCTTCCACCAGGTTCTAGCATTTTAATACATGTAGTGGTTAAAACAGCAGGCTCTGCCCAGATTGAAATCTTACTCCTTTCAGAGCTATGTATGCTTCGCAATTTTCCGAGCCTGTTTCCTAGATAACGGGAATGATAATAAATTCTACTGCATGATGTTGTGGTGAGGATGAAATAATTTAATTGTCATAAAGTATGCTTTGCACTGTGTCTGGCAGTTTGTAAACTTTCAGATAATGTCAGCTATTATTATAATTATTATTATACTAGAGGTCCAGTGCATGAAATTTGTGCACAGGTGGGATCCCTACTATCAGGACCCATCTTCCCCAGCTGCCTGCAGCCAGACCCCCCCTCCCACCACTGCCCATGTCTGCCACTACCCACCCCCTGTTCCCCATTCCCCATTGGGCGATCAGAGCCTGCTAGCCAGGGAAGGGACAGAGAGGTTGGCTGGCAGGCCCCAATGAGGCGATCGAGGCCTGCGGGTTTGGGGGCAGCTTGCACATCTGTTCCTAAGGGTCAGTGCACGTCATAGCAACTGGTCGTTCCATTGATTTGCATATTACATTTATATATATATATAGATTGCTCTGTGATTTGGGGTTTTAAAAAACAAAATTTTTAACTACCCTGGAATTTTTAACTACTACTCCAGGGTAAAAAGCCTTGGTTTCATACTTTGAAAGAAAGGAGAAAAATACCATGAAAATTAAAGGCAGATTATTTCTCCACCTATATCTATTCTATCAACATTAGAAGGCTTGGTTTTAAGATAATATAGCATGCTATAAATAAGGAATTGGCAAATTAGGCTGGTGGGGCCTTGCCTGATTTTATAAATAAAGTTTTTTGGAATACAGCCACACCCTTTTCTTTAAGTTGTGTTGTAGCTTGAAAGCAGCCATAGACTATAAAATGCATGCCCCATAAACCTAAAATATCGAATCTACCTCCTTAAGAAAAAGTTTGCTGATTCCTACCCCTGACCACTTAGTTTGTCTTCAGTTTAAGTTTAAGAATATTGAAATCTTGACCCAGGTGCTTGGGTGAGTAGTGTGGGAACTAATCCACTTGGCAGTGCTCATCCTTCAAACAGGAGGAGGATATAGATAGGTTTCTCATGTTCTTTGAGTGCCAAAGGGAAATGACTGCATGTCCACGAGCTTCCTGACTGCCCTGCCCATGTGCTGTAGTGGGCCTCCCAAGAGCTTCTTCTGATTCTGCCCTTAGGCACAGGTAAGAGAAGAATCTGAGTTTTAAAGGACCCCACATATGGTTAATATTTCTTCCCACTCTTGTAAGAAAAATGAACAAACAAGACAAACACAAAAATTCAAAAACAGACTTCAGTATGGTAGTACCATAGGGAAAGTGGGTTGGGACAGTAAAGGGTAAAGGAGGTCAAATATATGGTGATGGATGAAAATTTGACTTTGGGTGGTATACACACAATGTAATATACAGGTGATGTATCATAGAACTACACTTAAAACCAATATAATTTTATTAATATTGTCATCCAACAAATTTAGTTTAAAAATAAATATATGAATGACAAAAATAGAAAGTTGAGTGAAAAATTGAGTGTACAGTAACTAAGGAAGAATGACCTATGAACTTATGTGCCCCCCTCCCAAGTCTGAGGATGCCAGACTGAAGGCTTATAAGTGTGGGAGATGTGGGATGGGGAGCAAAAATTACAGCTTCTATGCTTCTGTTTCCAGTTGGCAGTCCTGAGTCATTATAAGCAGACTAGAGGCCTGGTGAATGAGATTTATGCACAGTCTGTACCCTCTCCAATCCGGAGCCCCTTGGGGGATGTCTGACTCCCTGTGGATTGGGCTTAAATCAGCAGTCAGATATCCTTCTCATGATCCGGGACCACTAACTGCTTGCCTGCCTCCCTGATCGCACCTAACTGCTTCCCCCGCTGCTGGCCTAGTCACCCCCAACTGCCCTCTTCACTGGCCTGGTCATCTCCAACTGCCCTCCCCTGCTGGCCCAGTTGCTCCTTAGTGCCCCTCCCCGCACCAGCCTGGTTGCCCCTCACTGCTCCCCCTCCCTCCATGGGTCTGGTATCCCCATGCAGCCTGCTGTTCAGTCATTTGGTTGCCTCTCACTAACCCCCCTGCCACCCTGGTTGCCCCACACAGTCTGCTACTCGGTCGTGCGATGATCGCTTAGCTTTATATATATATATAGAGAGAGAGATAGATAGATAGATAGATAGATAGATAGATGTCTAGACAGACTGGGTTCCTCACGTGAACTGGGTGGTATAGTTTTGGCCTTTTTAAAAACAGCTTTTTGAGATATATTCACATACCACACAAATCATTCATTTAAAGTATATACACCACAGTCCATTTTAGAACATTTCATCACACCCAAAAAAAGTCCATACCTGTTTGCAGTCACTCCCCATTTCCTCTTGACCTCCTCTGCCTATGCAATCACTAATTTCTGTTCCTAGAGCTGTATTTTTTTATAGCTTTGCATATTTTAGACATTTTATATGAATGGATCATACAATGTGTGATATTTTGTGAGTGACTTCTTTTACTTAGCACAGTGTGTTTAAGGCTCATCTATGGCAAGGCATGCATTTGTACTTCACTTCTTGCTGTCAAATATTTCATCATCTACTGGTCATCTGATGAACATTGGATTTGTTTCCACTTTTTGCCTATTAAGGATAATGTTGCTATATTAACATTCATGTACAAATTTTTGTGTGGACATGTATTTTCACTTCCCTTGGTTCCCTAGGAGTAGAATTTGTGAGTCATATGTTATCTACATGTTTGAGTTTTTGAGAAAGTCCCAAACTATTTTCCAAAGTGGCTGCACCATTTTACATTCACACCAGAAATATATGAGAATTTAAATTTCTCCACATCCTTGTCAGTACTTACTATTGCCAGTCTTTTTTGGTTATAATCATTCTAGTGCGTATGCCTTTGATTTACATTTCCCTAATGAATAATAATGTTGAGCATTTTTTTTCAAGTGTTTATTGGTTATTTGTATATCGTTTTTTTTCGGAAAAGTATCTATTTGAATCTTTGACCACTTTAAATTAGTTTGTTTGTTTTTTTAGTAATTGAGTTGTAAGAGTTCTTTATATATTCTGGGTACAAGTTCCTTATCAGGTATAGGCCTGAAAATATTTTCTTCTATTCTGTGAGTTTTCATTTTCTTGATAGTGTCCTTTGAAGCACAGAAGGTCTGATTTTTTGATTATCTAATTTATCTTTTTATTTTGGTTATTTGTGCTTTTGGCGTTGTATCTAAGAAGACTGTGCCAAACCCACAGTCATGAAGATTTACTCCTATATTTTCTTCTAATACTTTTATAGCTATACCTCTTAAATTTTGGTCAATTATCTATTTTTGAGTCAAAGTTTCTGTATGTGGTAGAGATTAAACATCATTCTTTTGGTTATAGAGATTGCAACACCATTTGTTGAAAAGGTGTTTCCCCATTAAACTGTCTTAGAGATCTTATAGAAAATCACTTGATCAAAAATGTTATGATTATATTTGTGGATTTTAAAGGATATTTCATTAAACTCTATGTCTATTTTTATGATCTTATAGCACATTACCTTCATTACTACAACTTTAAAAAAAATCCTCATCTGAGGATATTATTTTATTGATTTATAGAGTAAGGAAGGGGTGGGGGGAGAGAGATAGATAGAGATAGAGGGAGCGATGAAAGAGAAACATCAATCAGTTTGTGACCAGGGATTGAATTTGTCACCTAGGTGTGTATTCTGACCCAGAATAGAACCCATGACCTTTTGGTGTAGAGGACCACGCTCCAAGCAGCTGAGGACATCAGGCTAGGGCTGATTTCTATAACTTTGTTGAAATTGGGAAGTATGAGTCTTCCAACTTTGTTCTTTTTTTTCAAACTTGTTTTGGCTATTCTGAGTCCCTTATATTTTATGTGAATTGTGGGATTGATTACCTTTTCAAATTCTGCAAAAAATCCAGTTGAGATTTTGGTATGGATTCCATTGAATCTGTTGGTCAGTTTAGGAAGTATTGCCATCTTACGAATATTGTCTACTAATTTATGAATGTGAAATGTCTTTCCATTTATTTAGGTTTTCTTTAATTTCTTTAAAAAATGTTTAATATTTTTTGGTGTATGCATTTTATACTTCTTTTGTTAAATTTATGCCTAAGTGTTTTATTGTTTTTGATGTTACTGTGAATGGAATTGTTTTCTTAATTTTGATTTTGGATTGTTCAGTCTTAGTTTCTATAAATACAATTGATTTTTGTATATTGATATTGTATCCTGCAACCTTGCTGAACTTGATCTTGAGTTCTAACAATTTTTTAGTCCAATTACCACACATAGGTCCTGAGTCAAAGCCAAGGCCTACCTTCCATCCTGCCCTGTTCAGCATATTGTGCTACCAGTGGGCGTTTAAAATCCAGGCTGCAGGGCAAGTCCCAAGATATTGGGGTGCACAGCTTTGGGAGAGAGTTTGGCTGGAGATAAGTCAATTTATAACTACTGACTATTTCAACATGCTATGTGGTCTCCATTTGTATTCTTTTCCTGGCTCCCACAAGTAATAGGGGCTCGTTTCTATCTACACCTCTATTCCCTCAATATTCCCAAAATTACTTACTTGCCTCTAGTTTAATGGCATAATATTCTATTATCTAGATATTCATTCTCTTGGGTTAAGGTATTATTGCTTTAAGATTGCCCTTTACCAGGGACAGATTGTTGAAATGAGGCTAGATGATTGACAACTTGTCAGGTATGATGTGAAATACATGTGATTAAACTAAGAACAATCTCCTTTTGGGGGAGGGGAGCCAGGAATCATGAACACAGTTATTATAATGCCTGTCCCTGTTTAAAAAGAAGAAGTAAAAGGTAAACTGTGTTTCTTAACATCTTAATTCAGGAGAAAGCTAGGCTTTTCTCAAAAATCCTTTTTTTCTATCCATTTTATTTTCCTCTTTGTATTATTTTTATGATGTATTAAATTGAACCGTTCACTTGCCGTGTGCTAGTTAAGACAATTTCCTTAGCATTTTCTGAATGATTTGGCAGGCTAGACATCCTGGAGCTAAATTGTAAAATCCCATTAAAACTTAGTCATATAAAAATAAAAGATGCTGCCTGGTGCACTCCCTGACATGCTATGGTGAGGTCTTATCACATTACAATAACAAATGCCAAAAAAAAGTGATTACTGTGTAATGGAATATGATGAAGAGAGAGGAGTAAATTAGTAGGGCAGCCAACTGCATTTAATTAAATCCCATGTCTAAATTAGTTCCCTGATTGGCATGTTAAAAGAAAACATGTTTACTATGATAGTTCAAGTTGCATAGTTGTTGTTTTAGCACATAGGCATTTTAGCCTCTTGTTCTTGTTATAGCTTCAAATTTCTTGCCACGTCACAGATAAAGTAGGTATTACTAAAGTCGCTCATCTCTCTGGTGAAGAAACAGATTCACTTGGGGTAGGTAGCTTGACTAAGTCACCAGCTAATAAAGAGCAGAGCTGGTATACAAACTTAGATCAAGAAGATTCCAGAGTCTGTGTTCTTTCATGTATGCCAAGAGTTGGCCAACTACAGCCTGCAGGCCAAACCTGGCCAGCTGTTTTTGTATAGTCAAAGGGCTAAGAATTATTGTGATATTTTTAAGTGGTTGAAAAAATTAAAAGAGGAACAATATTTTGTGAAGTGTGAAACTTATTTGAAATTCAGATTTCATTGTCCATATGTAATGTTTTATTGGAACACGCCTCATACATTAATTTATTTGTTGTTTGTCGCTGCTTTTGCATTATAGTCAAAGAGTGCAACAGAGATTATATGGCTTTCTAAGACCAAAACATTTATTTTTTGGCCCTTGATAGAAAAAATTTGCCTTACAGCACCCCTCACATAGTAAATTAAATATTCAACTGGGGACTGAGGACCAGGGATTTACGTATTTTAAGTAAATTCCCACTAGCATTTTGAATATTTTTCAAAGCAATTATCATGCCACACATGATGATTATTTGTAAATTTCCTCACTTTGCCCATCAATCCTTGAGGGTTAGGACTATGCTGAAGTATCTTTGAATGAATAAATGAGGGTGCAGTTCACCCATGTGTTATTTCATTAGACATATACTTCCGAGTTTCTACTCTATGCCAGGTATTCCTCAGTGTTAAAACAGAATACCTGCAGTGTGAGGACATAAGTAAAAGGGCTATGATAAAGATACATGTAAGAGGTCCACATTAATTGAATAGAATAATACTTGCTACTTATAGTGGCAACTCATAAGACCCTTCCAATTTCAAAAATTAAATTATTTTGTGTTTTTTTGTAGTATTAGATATATCTTATAGAATTTAAAGTTTTTTACATTGGTAGTGCGGAAGTAAGCTATCATGAGTAGGTATCATTGGGATTTGGAGGCCAAACAACAGGGTGTTAACTATACTTAGAATGGAATGGTGAAGTAGTGTGAATCCTTAGGACTCATTTGTACAGCTGTTGTCTGGCTTAGAATAAAAACAGATGGATGTCATTATACCAGATATGGAACTAGATAGAGAGAGCCCATTTTAACCTTAATGGGAACATGTCAAAAGATGAATTTTAGCAATTAGTATCATTATGATATGTATAGTATTGTGTTGAATAAATCTAATGGATTTTAAAGTGTTTTTAAAACATTGACTTAATTATAAATTTCTAGGAACTGTTTAAAGCTCTCTTTATCAGTATGCTAGGGTACCATAGTAGAATGGGTAAAGATATTTTCCATTGTAACATTACCTCTATCATTTGGTCATGGGAGGAGCAGCTGCTACCACATTGCCAAAGCAGTCATTAAAATTTTTTTAAAAACAAATCTTTATTGTTCAAATTATTACAATTGTTCCTCTTTTTTCCCTAATATCTTCCTTCCACCTGGCTCCTACCCCACAATCTGCCCTTACTTTCCCCCCATTGTCTTCATCCATAGGTGTATGATTTTTGTCTAGTCTCTCCCTGCACCCCCTCCACCTCTTTCCCCTTGAGAATTATCAGTCCCTCCCTTTCTATGCCCCTAATTCACTAGTTTATTCTGTTCATCAGATTTTCAATTCACTTGATTTTTAGATTCACTTGTTGATAGATATGTATTTCTTGTTCATAATTTTTATCTTTACCGTTTTCTTCTTCCTCTTCTTAAAGAATACCTTTCAGCATGTCATATAATACTAGTTTGGTGTTGATAAACTCCTTTAGTTTTTTCTTATCTGTGAAGCTCTTTATCTTCCCTTCAACTCTGAATGATAGCTTTGCTGGGTAGAGTAGTCTTGGTTGTAGTTTTTTGCTATTCATCACTTTGAATATTTCTTGCCACTCCCATCTGGCCTGCATAGTTTCTGTTGAGAAATCAGCTAACAATCGTATGGGTGCTCCCTTGTAGGTAATTAACTGTTTTTCTCTTGCTGCTTTTAATATTCTCTCTTTGTCTTTTGCTCTTGGTATTTTAATTATGATGTGTCTTGGTGTGATCCTCTTTGGATTCCTTTTGTTTGGTGTTCTATGTGCTTCCTGGACTTGTAAATCTGTTTCTTTCACCAGTGGGGGACGTTTTCATTCATTATTTCTTCAAATAGGTTTTCAGTCTCTTGCTCTCTCTTTTCTTCTGGCACCCCCACAATTATGATGTTGGTATGCTTGAAGTTGTCCCGGAGGCTTCTTACACTATCTTCACATTTTTTTAATTCTTTTTGCTTTTTGCTTTTCCAGAGGAGTGTTTTTTGTTTCTTTGTATTTCAAATCTTTGACTTGAATCTTGCAATCCTCTAGTCTGCTGCGAGTCTCAGTATAATATTTTTTATTTCAATCAGTGTATGTTTAATTTCTAGTTGGTTCTTTTACACCTCCTCTTGGGTCTCTCTAAATTTATCCATTTTTTTCTAGAAAATTCTTGAAAAACCTTATAACCATGGTTTCGAACTCTATATCCAGTCATATGTTTTTCTCCATTCCTTTAGTTTGTGATCTGTTCTTTTGTCTCTGCATATTTTGCTGCTTCTGAGAGTTGGTAGAATAGATTTGTGTGCTAGGTGTCCTACATGGCCCAGTAGCTCTGCCTCTCCAGTTACCTGAGGTGGACACTCTTGGTGCACCCCTTTGTGAACTGTGTGTACAGTCTTGTTGTAGTTAATTCTTGATTGTTGTTGGTATCACTGGGGGGAATTGCCAATTGGTTGTGAGGATCAGCTGTGTCTGTGCATGCGGGCTTGCCTCCAAACCTCTGCCTTTCATGCACGTGCTTGCATGAGTTTCTGGATCTCTGCATTCCAGTTCCCCTGAGTTTCTGTGTGCTCCAGGGACCAGTATGAGACTGAGTCCCCAGGGTCTCGCCTAAAACTGGGGTTCAGTGCAGTTGGACCTGGATTTCAGTACTGTTGTGAGGTTCTGTTTTCCTCCACTAGAGAAAGCCTGTGGCACAGTCAGCAGTCAGTGCTCTATGTGCGCACTTTCGTGTGCATTTTTGCACGCACTTTTGCATGTCCCCAGACTTCTGTCTTTCATGACTCCCTTAAGTTTCCGTGCAATCCCTCCTTTTCACAACAGTCCAGACTACCCCATATGAATCTCACATAGAACTGGGGTTCAGTGCAGTTGGAATTTTCCCAACTAGAAGAAGCCAGCCAGACCCTCCTCCACCTGGCGTCTCCACGAGCGTTGTCTCTGTACCTCAGCTTTTTATAGCTTCTCTGAGTCTTTGTGAGTCCCTCTCTTTACTTCTAGCTATAGAATTTTCACTAAGCCAGCTTTCCTGTGGTTCTGGATGGTGTCCGTTCTGTCTTTTAGTTGTAGTTTTGAAATTGTTGTGTGAGGCAGTAGCTTAGGTGTTCACCTATGACACCATCTTGGTTTCTCTCCATTAAAAATTTTTTATTGATTGATTCTAGAGAGAGAGGGAGATAGAAACCCTCATTTTTTGTTCTACTTATTTATGTATCTATTGGTTGATTTTTGTATGTAGTCTGACCAGGGTTTGAACACACAACCTTGGTGCATCAGGATTTGCTCTAACCAACTGAGCTACTCAGCCAGGGCAAAAAACAAGGTCAATTTTTGAGAGACACTAGCACATTACATGAAGGGCATAAAGAAAAAATTGACAATGCCATTAGAAAAACAAACAAACAGCAACAGCAAAAACAACAAAAACCCTGACAATTGCCTGGCTGGTGTTGCTTAGTAGTTAAGCATCAGCCTATGAACCAAGAGGTCATGGTTCCATTCCTCATCAGGGCACATTCTTGGGTTGTGGGCTCTATCCCCAGTAGGGGGCATGCAGGAGGCAGCTGACCAATGATTCTCTCTCATTGATGTTTCTATCTCTCTTTCTCACTGAAATCAATAAAAATATATTTTGAAAAACAAAACAAAAACTGACAACTTAAAAAAAACACTTCCTTTAAATTTATGTATTCATTATCTATGGCTGTGTAATAAATTATACAAACTCATCAGCTTAAAACAACACACAATTTTTATCTCATAGTTTCTAAGTTTAAAAATCTAGTCATGGATTGGGTGGGTAACTCTGGCTCAGGATCTCACAAGATTACATGATTAGCAATGCGCTTACCTCTAGACTCACAGGAGCTCTACATCTAAGCTCAGTCATACGATCAGTGGCAGGACCCCATTCCTGGTTGGCTTCTGTTTCTCTCTGGCTTTGACCAGAGACCTCCCTCAGATCCTGGCCACATGGACCCTTCTAGGAGTAGCTCACAGCCAGTTTCCATCAGAACAAGCAAATGTGAGAGCAATAGCGGGCATGATAGAAATCCCAGTTATTTTATAGCCTAATCTTACAAGTGACACTCTATTACTTTCATTATATTCTTATTTATTAGAAGTGAGCTACTTACTGAGGGGCATGACTAGCAAGAGGCAGTCAACGACAATTACATTTTTTAAATTAAAAATGTAATCCTATCAAATAAAAGAGTAATATGCAAATTGACCATACCTCTGTTACACCCACAATCAGGATTGAATATGTGAATTAACCCAACCAAGATGGCTGTGGCCACAGAGCAAGCAGGAGACTTGGCTTTCCCTGGCAATGGAGGAAGCCAAGCTTCTGCAGCCCTGGCCTGCCTTGGAATCCACTCAGGGCTACAAAGTTTCAATTATAGATGATAAATAAATCCCAATAAAAATGGCTGCGGGGGAGGAAAAATGGTGGTGGAATAGACAGACACATCTGGAGCTTTGTCGCTGGGCAGAGGGAGAGAGAGCAGCTGAGAGTCACACTGGGAGTGTTTGTTGGCAAGTTAAGAGTCAGTTATCCTCCAGGAGAAGGTGGGGGACTGCTGGATGGGCCTCTACTGACTAGGCAGCCCCACCACCATGGGGTTTTTGTCTGCCCGAGCCACCAGCGCGAACGCGGACACCATCTTGCAGAGGGAGGTGGATGTCTGCCACGGTCTGAAAGCTGCAGCTGAAGTATCACCAAACAGCCAGGGGACCCAGAACACCACTCTCCAATCTGTGCAGACACACAGACTCAGAGGAGATCCACATGGCACACGGAAAGGTCAGATTTCACCTGGGATAAGGTGAGGTCTCCTGTCCTGTAGAACAGAGACGCGCACACTGTGGGAACTGGGCTGCGGGAAAGCTGTTTCTGGAGAGGTCTGCAGATGTGGGGCAGGGCGTGATCCCTAAGTGTGGAAGCAAACTCTTGGAGTTATTTACAGAGGGGACCTCTAGAAAACAACTCATTTTGATCTGAGGCAGGACAGCCTGGGAGTTATTACAGTGTCCCGGCTGCTAGAATCCCCACAAACCGAGTTTGAGAACCACAGAGTAGCAGGATCTGAGCACAGCCTAGAGAGGTCCTGTGCTTAGTCTCAGAGGTCAATTCCGAAACACTGTCACCCAGTGGATGATGCACAAATTGACTCTCGCATAACCACAAAAGAAGAAAGAGATTAAAACACAACTTAGCACTGGAACACAGGGAACTGCAATACCCTCCCTGCTGGGAAACAGGAGTGCCAAGCAGAACAATAGTGGAAGTGAATGACCATTCTATTTTTTTCTTTTTTTTAAATTTTTAATTTATTTTTATTTTTCATTTTTGCATATTTTAATTAAAAAACAATTTTTTTCTTTCCTCCTCAATTGATTTTACATTTTTAATTATTACATTTTTGTTTTCAACTAGTATTATTACTACTACTATTTTACCTTTTTGGAAAAAAACAAGTGTGATTTTGTTTTCCCTTTATTTTACTTTGGGATTAGAGTTCTACATTCTATTTTCATCTTTCCTTTAGCATAATTTTACTCTATCTCTACTCTACCTTTATGCCAATACTTTTCTCCTAACTTTCTCCGTTTTGTTGTCTTGTTTCTATTTCCCTTTTCCAACTTTAGATTCTCCTTATTCTTTCTCTTTAGAAATATAAGTGGGGTTAAAATTTCACCCCACTTATATATCTAATTTCAAATCCCCTACTTCAAGTCCATACAAACCTCTTTCTTCTTGCTTTCACTATCCAAAAGTTGTTTTTCTCTATATCCTTTTGTTGCTGTTTGCCTGAATGGTGATTGTATCGATTTATTGTACTTTTTTTAGATTGTTTTAGTTTATTCTACTTGTTTTATTTTGCTTTGTGTTTGCTTTGTTTTGATTTGTTTTTTACCTCTCTTTTACCTCACCTGCTTAGATACTAGTTATTTGTAGTTTGTATTAATCTCCAGATACTTATTGCCGGCATTTGTTGGGATTAGTGGCTGTTCTATTG
This sequence comes from Lasiurus borealis, assembly GCA_004026805.1. Taxonomy (NCBI): domain Eukaryota; kingdom Metazoa; phylum Chordata; class Mammalia; order Chiroptera; family Vespertilionidae; genus Lasiurus; species Lasiurus borealis. The sequence continues at coordinate 24,112 of PVJN01008463.1, read as the reverse complement.
AAGTTTTCTCCTCACATCTATATTTTGTTCCCCTATTCTCTCTTATCCTCTTTTTTTTTCTCTCTGACTTTTTTCTCGTTCTCTTTTCTTCTGCTTCTTCTTCTCCTTTTTATTATTTTATTTTATTTTTTGTTACTTTATTCTTTTCTACCTCTTGCAATTTGATTTTGGCACTTCTTTCTTTTCTTTTTTCCTCATTTTCCTCTTCTTTCTCTACTTACCCCTAATTTGTCTTTTATTGGTGGTCACCTTCTTTGTGATTATTAACATTGTGAATACATATCTGTTCAATGCCTTGTGTGTTCTACCTGGTTGTGTTGTAGTTTGTGCCTTTGAATCAATGTAGGAGAAAGAACTACATAACCAGACACCCAAAGAAGAAAGACGATGGGAAGAAGAAACAGCCCGCAGGTAATACCAGAAAAGGAAGTAAAAAAAATAGAAGCAGAAATAAGCCTGACAGAGAAAGAGTTCAGAGAAATGATCATAAAGTGGATGAAAAGAATGGAAGACAAAATCAACAATGTGAGTAAGAGCCAAGAGGAAATGAAGAAGACCCAAGAGGAAATGAAGATGAAGTAAGAAGAAATGCAAGAAGAAATGAAAAAATGACATCACTGCTATAAAGAACTCAACAGAAAGCATCAAAAGTAGATTAGAAGAAGCAGAGGAACACATCAGTGAGATAGAAGACACAGTAGGAAAAAGTACCCAAGTAAAGCAGCTTCTAGAAAGAAAAGTTAAAAAGCAAGGGTAGGGCCTAAGGAAATTTTGGATAACAAGAAACAAAAAACATCTGCATAATTGGGGTTCCAGAAAGAGTGGAAACTGAGCAAGGAATAGAAAACCTGTTTGAAGAAATAATGACAGAAAACTTCCCCAATACAGGAAAGAAAAAACCTACACAAATCCAAGAAGCTGACAGAGTCTCAAGCTAAATAAACCCCCCCAAAACCGACATCAAGGCACATTATAATTAAATTGGCAAACACCAACGACAAAGTAAGAATCTTAAAACTGGCCAGAGAGAAACAGAAAGTTACCTACAAAGGAACCCCCATAAGAGTAGCTACTGATTTCTCAACAGAAACTCAGCAGGCCAAAAGGGAATGGAATGAAATATACAAAGTCATGCAAATGAAGGGTCTGAATCCAAGAATACTGTACTCTGCAAGGCTTTCAATCAAAATTGAAGGTGAAATCAGAAGGTTCACAGACAAAAAAGGACTAAGGGAATATATTACCCCCAAACCAGCAATGCAAAAAATGTTAAAGGATCTGCTGTAATAAAAAGAAATAGAAAGCAAAGAAGGAACTCTGGGGTAAAGACTAAAAATGGCAACAGATAAGTACCTATCAATAATAACTTTAAATGTAAACGTGTGAAATGCTCCAATCAAAGGACATAAGGTAACCGATTGGATAAGAAAATATGATCCATATATCTGCTGTCTACAAGAAACCCACATCAGGAATAAAGATGCACACAGATTGAGGGTAAAGGAATGGAAGATGGTATTTCAGGCAAATGGAAGTGAAAAAAAAGCTGGGGTTGCAATACTTATACCTGACAAATTAGATCTCCAAGTGAAGGACATAAGAGATAAAGAAGGCCACTTCATAATACTAAAGGGAACAATCCAACAAGAAGAAATAATTCTAGTAAACATATACACACCCAATATAGGAGCACCTAAATACATTAAAAAAAAACTCCTGGAGGATATTAAGGGAGACATTGACAGCAATACAATCATAGTAGGAGACTTTAATACCCCACTGTCACCACTGGACAAATCCTCTAAACAAATAATCAGCAAAGAAACATCAATCCTAAATGACTCACTAGACTAGATGGAATTAATTGACATCTACAGAACATTTTACCCCAAAGCCACAGAATATACATTCTTCTCTAGTGCACATGGGTCATTTTCAAAGATAGACCATATGTTGGGTCATAAGAAAAGTCTCTTCAAATTCAAGAAGACAGAAATCATATCAAGCATTTTCTCAGACCACAGTGGCATAAAACTGGATATTAACTATAATAAAAACAATAGAAAGAAATCAAACACATGGAGACTACACAGCATGCTATTAAACAATGACTGGGTAACCAGAGAGATCAAGAAAGAAATAAAAAACATAATGGCAACAAATGACAATGACAACACAACAATACAAAATTTATGGGACACTGTGAAAGCAGTCTTGAGAGGGAAGTTCATAGCCCTACAAACCTACTGCAAAAAAACAGGAAACAATGGTAATAAATTTCCTAACCCTACAACTCAAAGAGCTAGAAAGAGAGCAACAAGAAAAGCCCAGTGTAAGCAGAAGGAAGGAAATAGTAAAGATCAGAGTGCAGTTAAACAACATGGAGACCAAAGAAACAATTCAAAAGATCAACAAAACCAAGAGCTGGTTCTTTGAAAGGATAAACCAGGTTGATGGACCTCTAGCCAGGCTCACCAAGAAGCAAAGAGAGAAGACCCAAATAAACAAAATCAGAAATGAAAGAGGAGAAATAACAACAGACCCTGCGGAAATACAAAGGATTGTTAAAAAATACTATGAACAACTGTATTCCAACAAACTGACAACCTGCAAGAAATGGACATATTCCTAGAAAAATATAACCTTCCAAAACTCAATCAAGAAGAACCTAAACATATTAATAGTCCAATAACTATGGAAGAAATTGAAGCAATCATCAAAAAGCTTTCAGCAAATAAAAGCCCGGGACCAGATGCCTATACAGGAGACTTTTACCAAACATTCAAGGAAGAATTAAAACCTATCCTCCTTGGACTATTCAAAATATTCAAGAAGAAGGAACACTCCCAAACACCTTCTATGAAGCCAGCATAACCCTAATACCAAAACCAGATAAAGACAACACAATGAAAGAGAATTATAGGCCAATATCTCTCATGAACATAGATGCCAAAATCTTCAACAAAATTCTAGCAAATCGGATCCAGCAGTACATCTGAAAAATCATACACCATGACCCACTAGGAGTCATCCGAGGAATGCAAGAATGGTACAATATCTGCAAATCAATAAACGTGATACATCACATAAACAAATTGAGAGATAAAAAATCACATAGTCATATCAATTGATGCAGAAAAAGCATTTGGCAAACTCCAACACCCTTTTTTGATAAAAACACTCAGCAAAGTGGGAATAGAAGGATCATACTTAACATCATAAAGGCCATATACAATAAACCCACAGCTAACATCATACTCAATGGGCAAAAACGAAAACCATTTTCCATAAGAACAGGAACAAGACAGGGATGCCCACTCTTACCTCTCCTGTTTGACATGGTACCAGAAGTATTAGCCATTGCAATTAGACAAGAAGAAATAAAAGGCATCCAAATTGGAAAAGAAGAAGTAAAGCTGTCCTTATTTGCTGATGACATGATACTGTATATAAAAATCCCAAAGGACTCCATTCCCAAACTAATTGACTTAATAAATGAATTTGGCAATATAGCAGGATACAAAGTTAATGCAAAGAATCTGTGGCATTTCTATACGTTAACAGCGAAATTAGAGAAAGAGAGACTAAAAGTGCAATCCCATTTACCATCACAGCAAAACAATTAAGATACTTAGGAATAAACCTAACTAAGGAGGTAAAAGGCCTATATATAGAAAACTACAGGACACTGAAAAAAGAGATAGAGGAAGATGTAAACAGATGGAAGAGCATACCATGCTCATGGATTGGGAGAATCAACATCATTAAAATGTCCATACTACCCAAAGCAATCTATAGATTCAATGCACTACCCATTAAAATACCAACGATGTATTTCACAGACCTAGAAAGAATTCTTTAAAGATTCATCTGGAACAAAAAAAAGACCCTGAATAGCCACAGCAATCCTGAGAAAGAAGAATAAAGTAGGTGGATCTCAATACCAGATTTCAAGCTATATTACAAAACAACTGTTCTCAAAACAGCCTGGTACTGGCAGAAGAATAGACATATAGACCAATGGAATAGAATACAGAATCCAGATATCCACCCAAACCACTATGCTCAACTAATATTTGACAAAGGAGGCATGAACATACAATGGAGCCAAGATAGCCTCTTCAATAAATGGTGTTAAGAAAATTGGACAGAAACATGCAAAAAACTGAAACTGGACCACCAACTTACACCAAATACAAACATAAACTCAAAATAGATACAGGACTTAAACATTAGATGAGAAACCATAAACATACTTGAGGAATCCACAGGCAGCATAATCTCAGATATATGGCGAAAGAACTTCTTCAGTGATACTGCTCCAAAGGCAATGGAAAATAAAGAAAAAAATAAACAAATGGGACTACATCAAAATAAAAACCTTTTGCACAGCAAAAGAAACCATCAACAAAACAACAAGAAAGACCACTGTATGGGAGAACATATTTGCAAATATTATCACTGATAAAGGTTTAATCTCCAACATCTACAGGCAACTTATACAACTTAATAAAAGGAAGATAAATGATAAATAAAAAAATGGGCAATGGACCTAAATAGAACCTTTTTGATTGATGACAGAAGGTAGGCCAAGAGACACATGGAAACATGTTCAAAGTTACTAATTATCTGACAGATGCAAATCAAAACAACAATGTGATACCATCTTACACCTGTCAGAATGGCAATCATCAACAAATCAACAAAGTACAAGTGTTGGTGAGGATGCGGAGAAAAAGGAACCCTTGTGCACTGTTGGTGGGAATGCAGACTGGTGCAGCCACTGTGGAGAACAGTATGGAGTTTTCTTAAAAAACTAAAAATGGATCTTCCATTTGACCCAGCAATCCCAGTCTTAGGAATTTATCCTAAGAAATTACAAACACCTATCAGAAAGTATTTATGCACCCCTATGCTCATAGCAGCACAATTTACAATAGCTACAATTTGGAAACAGCCTAGGTGCCCCTCAGCAGATGAGTGGATCATAAAACCGTGGTACATCTTCACAATGGAATTCTATGCTGCCATTAAAAAGAAGGAATTCTTACCATTTGCAGCAACCTGGATGGAACTGGAGAGCCTTATGCTTAGTGAAATAAGCCAGTCAATGAAGGAGAAGCACCACATGATCCCACTCATTTGTGGATAATAAAGAACATTGTAAACTGATGAACAAAAGGATAGATACAGAGGCAGTAAAGCATCAAACAGACTGTCAAATTATAGCAAGAAGATTAAGGAGAGGTGGGGTAGATAAGAGATCAATCAAAGGACTTGTATGCATGCATACAAGCATAATCAATGAACATAGACACTGGGGGGTTGTGGTATGCCTGGGAGGGAGGGAGGGTAATTGGGAGATATGTATTCATGTAACACAATAAAAAAAAATGGCTGGGGCCAAGGAGTGAGCAGGAGGCTTGGCTCTGCTCAAGGCTACAAAGTTTCAATTGTAGAAGATAAATAATTCCCAAATACCTGGGACTCCGCTCGGGTCACTGGGGGGCGTGGCCAGCCTGCAAAACACCAAAGGCCCTTTTTCCAGGCTGCCCATTGCCCCAGGGTAATCCCCACCCGATCTGGGACACCCTTCAGAGCAAACCAGCTGGCTCCCACCCATGCACCAGGCCTCTATCCTATCTAATAAAAACGTCTTATGCAAATTGACCATCACTCCAACACACAAGATGGCTGCCCCTATGTGGTCAAAGATGGCTGCCACCATGTGGACAAATATGGCTTCACAGATGGCCATCAGGGCAGAGCAGCTGGGGGGTACCAGATCTGCAAGGGAGGGTAGTTGGGGTTGATCAGGCCAGCAGGGGAAGGCAGTTAGGGGTGACTAGGCTAGCAAAGAAGGAAAATTGGGGGCGACCAGGAAGGGAAGGGAAGTTGGGGGGACACAGGCCTGCAGGGGAGAGCACTTGAGGGGACCGGGCCTGCAGGGGAGGACAGTTAGGGGTGACCAGGCCTGCAAGGGAGGGCAGTTAGGGGCAAATAGGTTGGCAGCAGAGTAGTTAGGATCAATCAGGCTGGCAAGGGAGTAGTTAGGGGGTGATCAGGCTGGCAGGCAGAAGTGGTTAGGGGCAATCAGGAAGGCAGGCAAATAAGTTGGATTGTGAGAGGGATGTCTGGCTGCCCATTTAGGCCCCATCCTACCAGTGTGCCTGAACGTAAATGGCCATTGGAGAGGGTACAGGCTGGGCTGAGGGATACACCTCCTCATGTAGCAGGCCTCTAGTACATACATAAAAATTTCAACTCTTGAGAAACACTATTCACTGATAAAATACTAATAGGTATTGAGTACCTACTATGTGCTAGGCATGAGGGATGCAGTAATATTCAAAACAAGCCCTGCTCTCCTGCAGCTTCCATTCCATTTGGAGGCATTTTGGAGGGGCTAAAGCACTTAGAAGTACACTGCAATGCTTGCACACCAGAGGGCTCTCAAAAGATGTTAGCCATTTTTATCTGTGCAGAGTAGACATCCTGTCACAGAAACAGCAAAGCTACCGTCTGTGGCTTCTCTACTCCTATTGTAGACAAGTGTGATTGGTTTAACCAGAGCACAAATGGCCTTTCACTTATGTTTGAAAGAGGCAATTCATAATAGTTTGCAATGCTGCACACTTGTAACTGACTTTCTGACATTTGTGTTTTTAAAGTATTTTTTGCCAGAAAAAAAATATAAAACCACTGAAGAGTCCCACAAAAAGTGCTGTGCTAGTTCTCCTGCAATGTCCTCCTGACCAATTTCCTTTTGTGTGACACTCACCGAGTTGACCTACCGTCTTCCAGCTCTGAATTAGTTTAATTGCTTTCTTTGCTGGATGCATCTTTCCAGTCTCTCAAGTGCTCTTTTAAAAATGGCTTCTTGAACTACCAACAAGATTTCAAATGTGTGCCTGGCAATGCCAGTATGCTGTAGTTGTTTTCTCTAATTAATATTCCAAATTTCAAAACCTGTCTCGAGATTTTAATTGACTTTTATCACCCCCATCTCACTCAAGTACTGTGCTGACTGTCCTTGCACATTATTAGTAAACCAGGCATACTGTGCTTTTTTCCCTCCCTGCCTGATGTTTAGTAATTTTTTGAACTTTGTTTTGAATGACAATTGCAGGATAATTTATTGTGCTAGGCTACATCTAGTAGAAGCCATCATTTGCTATACTAATTAGGACAAAACTGTCAATCAGGGCTCTTACTCACTTGTGAGAATAGACATAGCTTATTTGTCTTGTATATAAATTCCTTCATATAGCATAGAGCTAATTCTATGCTATATACCCTCCCAACCACACACACACTATGGAGAGAAACATGCTAACAAATCTGAGTTACAAAATATTTTTAAAGAATTGTTGATTTTGTCTCCCTGGTTTAAAAATACATTTCCAAAATATAGGAAAAGGATCAGAATTTTAATAAATACAGTATTTCTTTACCAAAATGGATTTTTTTAAAAAGCATTCTTTAAAATGTTTGGCTTAAGTTCTTTTGTTCATTATTCTTCGTTATTCACATCACAGATTCTGCTGAATTAAACTTCCTCCTATTTCTTTCTCAAGAAATTTCACAGGGGTTGCCACCTATTTAACATCATTGGTGCAGTAGTAGTAGTTTGTCTGAAGCCTGTTGATCTTTCCTGTGGACTGATCTACTCACAGGACTGGAGTAGATCATAGGGCATGGAGCATGTATTTGTAGCCATGTTGACTTTTCCCTATTCAAACAGAACATTCTAGCACTCTTTTTAAGTCCATGGATCCTTCTGAAAGGGCAATCAGAGCCAACTTCTACTTGAATCACCCAAGTGCATGAAAATGACTATACAGGCAGTTGTTTTCATTAACAAATGATAAGAAACCATATTACAAGGTGTTTAGTCCAGTGAAGAAGCAGAGGGAGGCACACCTAATACCTTTAAAATTATTTTTGACCCAATTATCAGAACATTGGAGTTTAAAGGTAAAATAGTCACAAGGATACTAGTAAATGTTTGGAATTTATTATCTTTCAAGTGAGGTGTTTATTGCCAGAGAAAAGTACTGTAGGTGGATTTTAAGGAAATTACCGAGATGTCTTAGGGTATGACAGACTAGTCTTCCTCCTACTCCATACACACTGGGACACCTAGGAATTATATTTTTCTGTGGCCTCTAACATATTTTATCTGTTCTTGCTGCCATCCCATATTTCTTTTAGGGATTGTTGACTCCAAATTCAAGTCATGCCCCCTGCAAATGACATTTCCCTGGCTCTCTTGAAAAGTGACTTCCAGCTAGTATGGCTATTGGGAGGCTATGGGGGGGGGAGTAAAGTGGGGGAGGACTGAAGATATCAGTGTACTTTTTCTCTTTCTACCTGGGATTGAGATTTCATCACTGACTGCATCTTCTTTGGGGTTCAAACTTTCTGTGGGGTTCATACTCTCTTGTGGGCAGTCCGCCCTCTGGTCCAGCCTCCCATCAAACTTCTCCAGCCTTGGACTCTGGTAGCATTCCTCCTCTCTGCATGCTGCCTGTCCTAGAGTATTGGCCACCTTCTGCTATTGCAAATCTTTGGGTAGCCTCATTGTTCCCTGTTTCTTTTAAGCTCATCCAACCTTTTTGTAACTGGTTCCCTGTATTACAATTTCCTTTTTTAAACTAACTGACACGAAGACTTCTGCTTCTGGGAAGATACAGTAGAAAAACTTTATCCCATTCCTTCTGCTGAGTATAAATGAGAACCTTGGAAATAATGTAATAAATTATAATATATGTAATACCATAACTATATATAATATACAATATAATATTAATTATAGGGCATAATTTATAACTACATTATAAATGTTATGTATGATTGTTTTTATAGTATACTAGAGGCCTGGTGCACGAAATTCGTGCATGGGGAGGAGGGGGTGTCCCTCAGCCCAGCCTGTACCCTCTTTAATCTGGGACATTCCTCTCACAATCCAGAACTACTGGCTCTAAACTTCTTGCCTACATGCCTTCCTTATTGCTCCTAACCACTTCTGCCTGCCAATCTGATCACCCCTAACCACCCCCCTGCCAGCCTGATTGATGCCTAACTGCTCCCCTGCCAGACTGTTTGCCCCTAACTGCCCTCCCCTGCAAGCCTTGTCACCCCTAATTGCTCCCCCTTCAGGCCTAGTCCCCCCAACTGCTCTCACCTGCAGGCCTGGGTCTCCCCCATCTGCCCTTCTCAGCAGGATTGGTCGCTCCTGAGACCAATCTTCTGTCCTCTGCCAGCCTGGTCACCCCCTAACTGCCCTCCCGTGCAGGCTGTGCAGGCTTTATGGCCCCCAACTGCCCTTTTGTGGAGACCTGGTCCCTTCCAACTGCCCTCCTCTGCTGGCCATCTTGTGGTAGCCATCTTGTGTGTATATGCAGTCATCTTTGACCACATGGGGGCAGCCATCTTGTGTGTTGGAGTGATGGTCAATTTGCATATTACTCTTTTATTAGAAAGGATAGAGGCCTAGTGCATGGGTGGGAGCCATCTGGTTTGCTCTGAAGGGTGTCCTTGATCAGAGTGGAAGTTCCACTGGGTATGGGCTGACCTGGGCGCGGGGCCTATAGTGGTTTCCTGGCCGGCCATGCCCTTTGGCGACCCAAGCAGAGGTTTGAGATTTATTTATCTTCTATAATTGAAACTTTGTAGCCTGGAACAGAGCCAAGCTTCCTGCTTACTCTATGGCTGCAGCCATTTTTGTTGGGACTTATTTATCTTCTATAAAAATTCAAACTTTGTAGCCCTAAGTGGAGGCCAAGGCAGGCCAAGGCTGCAGAAACTTGGCTTCCTCCATTGCCTGGGACAACTCAAGCCTCCTGCTTTCTCCAGATCTGTGGCTACTGCCATTTTTGTTGCGATTTATTATCTTCTATAATTGAAACTTGTATCCTTGAGTAGAGGCCTGGGTTTGCCAGGTTGTGCAGAAATCTTGGCTTCCTCCATTGCTTAGGAAACCTAAGCCTTCTGACTTTTCAGTGGCCACAGCCATCTTGCTTGGGTTGATTTGCATACTCGCTCCTGATTGGCTGGTGGGCATGGCTTGTGGGTATAGTGGAGGAATGGTCAATTTGCATATTATTCTTTTATTAGATAGGATTACAAATAGAAGAAAACTGCAAGGTGGAGAGAAGACAAATTGGCTAGGATTCTGGGACTCAAATAACAACATGGCAGTGAGTCCCCTGGGTTTTCTTTTGTCTCAGGTATTCCAACTGGTTACCGAGAAGCTGGCAACTCCAAACCACCAATGTGTGCAGATAAAATGAACTTCAACCAAAGCCTGCTTTCTTTAACCAAGGGGTCAGGGAAATAGCAGCTTGATAAGACGCACAATTTTTAGGAAACAACTGCTGTACAAAAAAATTGTTGTGTCACCCTTATCCCTATCTGCAGAGATGGATGGGAAGCCACACCCATCCTTGCCAGGCTGTAACTAAGATGCCAAACAACAGAGCTGAAAAGCAAGTGAAACAAAAGTGATAGAGTGAAATGAGGAAGTGGATGAATCCACAACTATAGTTGCAAACTTAACTGATAGAATACCTAGACAGAAAACCAGCAAGGAAGTAGATCAATAGAACCTAATTGGCATTTATAGAACTATATATTTGGGGCCATAAAACAAACCTCAACAGATTCAAATGTTTAAAAGAACTAAAACCATACAGAGTTTGTTCTTTGACCACAAATCAGTCTAGAAACGAATATCAGAAAGATAACAAAAAATCTCCCAACATTCAGAAACTAAACAACACACTTCTAAATAATCCAAGAGCCAAAAAGAAGTCTCAAGGGAAATTAAAAACAAAACACACACACAAAAATTGAAGTGAATGATGTACTTCATGCCATATTTACAGGACAGAGCAAAAACAGTGATTAAAGGAAAACTTGTAACATTAATGCTCCTATTAGTAAAGGGGAAAGGTCTCAGTTAATATTCTGAGCTCTCCCTCAACAGCCTGGGTTGAAGAGTGCTCAGTGAAGTGGTTATTGATGAGGTGAGGGCAGGGTTAAAGGGAACTAACAAGGCATGGTAAAGCACCTCAGGTTTGGCAGTGGTGTAAAGTACTCCCCTCCTTTAGGAGTAAAAGCACTAGAAGAGGGAGTTTCTGCTGGAGCCTGGTGAAAACTGCAGCTCTAGGATACAGTAGTCAGGAAGGGAGTTGGCATTTCTTATAGATGCAGCCACTGCCTACTGAGGGAAAGGAGCCAGGGGGATAAACACACTGGCTTTTCTCTGTCCTCTGACCTCCATGGTGTTGCCCATTGTCTGAATCCAAAGGAAGCCAGAGGGTAAAGGAGGCTTGCTCCATAAAGACCTCTAAGAACATAAAATAGGGTGAATGGTGGAGAATATTCAGCACAGTTTCTTTCAAGGTTATCCAAGAACTTAAAGTATAAGCCAAGTATTTTCTAGAAAAATCTTTAGTTTATTTTAATAAGACAGTTATTCGTAATCATCAAACATGTAGTGATTTGAATAGAAATGTTAAATTTAAAGAGCCGGTGCTACTTGAAAATAATTGCTTTACTTATCTTAATACCTGCCCTTTCCCCAACCAATATATAATCAACAGTCTGTGAAGAAATATTGCTAACAATGATTGACATTAGCTTGAGCCTGGGAATATCATACACAGACTAATATTTGACACTTGGCTCTGTCCTTTTCTCACAGGGTAACCCTACACATGTTACTCAACCTCTCTGATCTTCTGTGTACTTCTCTACAAAATACGTGTCATAATATCTACTTCCAAGAATGGTTGTGTAGCTTGGCGAATTAAATGAAAGATGCATGTGAAAGCACCTGGTAAGAACTCAATACTTGTTGATTGAATTTGAATCACAAATTCCAAATTAGTGGCTTCACAATTTAGGAAGTAAGGACAAGTTAGAATTAAGAGTGAATTTTTAAAAAGAGAAGAAAATCTGTGTTTAGACTGTTGATGTCATCTATCACTCAATTATGGTAATATAATCTGCAAACTGTTTTCTATTGATGGATTTTCACCACATTTTGATTGCAAATGTGAAATCCTATCAGAATTCAGCTCATATTAAGAATTCAATAAGTTTCTTAATTATCTGATAACCTGCCAAAAAAAAAGCAGTTCTTTTGGTGTAGAATTCTAGTTACATCAAGAGTTTGTGCTTCTCCCATTTATTCAAAATTGAGCATTATTGATGAGCATCAGCTGTAGGGAAGCCTGAGGTGCATCTTTTGCAGCCCCTTTCAAACAGGTTGCCATGGCAATGCTGAAAATCACAAATTCATAATATAGACTATTGATGGCATGAGAAAAAAATTGATATTGCAGGTAAGGTTTCAACTCAGAAAAATTTGAATTCCTGTGGTGTTAATCAGGTTTTCTTTTCAGTTGCAAGCTCAGGTTTTGTTATTATGAACATTTATCAATGTTAGCAATCTTTGTTTTATTAATTATTCTTGTATTGGCATACTTTTCAAGAATAAGCCCACTGTACTATTCTAATAGGCAGGTGTATTTTATACATGAGAACTATCCTGCTGGGTCAGAGCCATGCTCTTTGTGACAGAGGTCCTAGAAACATATCAATTGTTTTCCCTTTTAAGCAATTAAGAGACACAAGGCTCTTGTACTATATTTTATTAAACAGAGGACTAGATGTAAGAGAGCATATATATTTGGATGGTCAAAATTTTTAGCAGCAGAACATTGCTCCTCTCTGTGCCCCTTTAGTTGCATGCATGTACACATGCACACACCATCTTGGAAAATCTATCATATAATTGTAACAACCATAACTGCAGGAGCCTTATTGGTTCTGTTGGCACTCCATCAATGGCTGGCACATAGTAGGTAGATGGAGGATGGGTTGGTGATTTAGACCAGGCTCAGCACACGTTTCTATAAAAGACCAGGTAGTAAATATTTTAGGGTTTGGGGGCTTATGGTTTCTGCCACAACTACTCAACTCTACTTTTGTAGCAAATGCAGGCATAGACAACACATAAATGAATGGATGTGGCTGTTTCAATAAAACTTCATTTACAGGAACCCAAGATGGCGGCATAGGTAAATACCTAAACTGCTGCTTCCTACAACAATTTCAAAACTACAACTAAAAGGCAAAACGGACATTATCCAGAACCACAGAAAGGCTGGCTGAGTGAAATTTTTTAACTAGAAGGAAAGAGAAAAGCACACTGATGCTGTGGAAGGCAGGAGCTGTGGAAGGTGCATGCATGGAGAGGGAGGCATGCTGGTGGAGAGGGCTGGCAACTGTGTATGTGGCTGGCTTTGTCAATCAGGAGGGAGACAAAAGCTCCTGACTTATCTGAACTCCAGTTCCGGGCAAGACTCTGGGGACCCAGACTCATATGAAGGAAAAACCAGACTGTCTGACAGCAGGCAAAACTTAAGGACAGCTTTGTCTCTGAGGTGTGTGCTGCAATTACTGTAGGACTCTGAGACCCACGGGCCTCTTAGAGCGGGGCTGACAGAAAACTATTTCTGTGTGCTCCATCCTGAGATCTTGCTCCAGGAAGCCATTGTTCTTTACTCTGCCCTAAGACTCTGCCCCATCCAAGTTGAGACCAGAGATTTTGCATATGAATGGCCTGGTCCTTTGAATTCTAATATTATCTAACAAACTGCAGCTGAGTCAGTGAGACCCAGAACACCCAAAAGAAGGCCTAAGGTCCTGCAGCAACTTGCATTGCTTCACAGCTGGTCCTCATCTGAGCACTTCCAAAACCCAAACAAAGAAGAGGCATCTGCAGATCTCTCCATAGCTCCTGCTGTGTGAAATCAAGCAGAGGCTAAATTAGCACCTCCTTGGAGATCCAAGAACCAGTGTACCCATGGGTCAGAATGGGACCATCTAGATTACAACTCCTCAGATCCATAAGGGATACACTATTGTCTCATAAGGGTGTCTCCAGCACAGAAGTTCTCCCATTGTAGACACAGCTGATTCTCACAGCCAATTGGCCTGGAGGTCAATTCCTCCCAGTGATACCAACAACAATCAAGGTTTAATTAAAACAAGACTGTGCACACAGCCCACAAAGGGGTGCACCAAGAGTGTCCACCTCAGGTAAATGATGATGCTGAGTCATTGAGCCCTATAGAACACCTAGCACACAAAGCTACTCTGCCAACTCAGGGAAGCAGAGAAAATGCGGAGACAAAGAAACAGATCACAAATGAAGGAAATGGAGGAAAACAAATGACTGGATATAGAGTTCAAAACCATGGTTATAAGATTTTTCAAGAATTTCCTAGAAAATATGGATAAATTTAGCAAGACTCAAGAGGAGATGAAAAAGGACCAACTAGAAATTAAACATACACTTACTGAAATAAAAAATATTATACAGTGACCTAACAGCAGACTAGAGAAAGGCAAGAATCAAGTCAAAGATTTGAAATACAAAGAAGCAAAAAACACTCAATTAGAAAATCAAAAGGAAAAAAGAATCCAAAAATGTGAAGATAGTGTAAGAACAACTTCAAGCATACCAACATCATAATTATGGGAGTGCCAGAAGAAGAGGGAGAGCAAGAGACTGAAAACCTATTTGAAGAAATAATGACTGAAAACTTCCCCCACCTGGTGAAAGAAATAGACTTACAAGTCCAGGAAGCGCACAGAATCCAATATAAAAGGAATCCAAAGAGGACCATACCAAGACACATGATAATTAAAATGCCAAGAGCAGAAGACAAAGAAAGAATATTAAAAGCATCAAGAGAAAAACAGTTAATTACCTACAAGGGAGCCCCCCTGCAATTGTTTGCTGATTTCTCAACAGAAACGATGCAGGCCAGATGGGAGTGGCAAGAAATATTCAAAGTGATGAATAGCAAGAAACTACAACCAAGATTACTCTATCCAGCAAAACTATCATTCAAAATTGAAGGGCAGATAAAGAACTTCACAGATAAGAAAAAACTAAAGGAGTTCATCAACTCCAAACCAGTATTATATGAAATACTGAAAGGTATTCTTGAAGAAGAAGAAGAAGAAGAAGAAGAAGAAGAAGAAGAAGAAGAAGAAGAAGAAGAAAGAGGAGGAAGAGGAGGAGGAGGAAGGAGAGGAGGAGAAGGGAGAGGAAGGGGAGGGGAATGAGGGGGAGGAGGAGTAGGGGGAGGGGGAAGAGAAGAGGAAAAAGGTAAAGATAAAAATTATAAACAACAAATACATATCTATCAACAAGTGAATCTAAAAAATTAAGTGAATAAAAAAATCTGATGAACAGAATAAACTGGTGAATATAATAGAATCAGGGGCATAGAAAGGGAGTGGACTGACAATTCTCAGGGTGAAAGGGGAGGAGGGTGCAGGGAGAGACTAGACAAAAATTGTACACCTATGGATAAGGACAGTGGGGGGAGGTAAGGGCAGAGGGTGGGGTGGGAGCTGGGTGGAGGGGATCTACGGGGGAAAAAAGAGGAACAATTGTAATAATCTGAACAATAAAGATTTATTAAATTTAAAAAAATCCTATCTAATAAAATAGTGATATGCAAATTGACCATACCTCCGCTACACCACCAGCCACGCCCACCAGCCACACCCACCAGCCAATCAGAAGCTAGTATGCATATAAAACCAAGATATCTGTGGCCACGGATAGAGCAGGAGGGAGGCCTGGGTTTCCCAGGTGATGGAGGAAGCCAAGCTTTTCGCACAGTCTGGCTGACACAGGCCTCCACTCAATGCTACAAAGTTTCAATTATAGAAGATGATAAATCCCAACAAAAATGACAGCAGCCATGGAGCTGGAGAGAGCAGAAGGCTAAGGTTTCCCCTAGTGATAGAGGAAGCCAAGCTTTCTTTCTTTCTTTTTTTTTTTTTAATATATTTTATTGATTTTTCACAGAGAGGGAGGGAGAGGGATAGAAAGTTAGAAACATCGATGAGAGAGAGAGACCAATCAGCCACCTCCTGCATGCCCCCTACAGGGGATGTGCCTGCAACCAGAATCGAACCTGGGACCTTTCAGTCCGCAGGCCAACACTCTATCCACTGAGCCAAACCGGTTTCGGCAGAAGCCAAGCTTTCTGTAGTCCTGGCCTGCCTTGTCCTCCACTCAAGGCTACAAAGTTTTAATTATAGAAGGTAAACAAATTCCAACAGAAATGTCTGTGGCCTCAGAGCGAGCATGAGGCTTGGCTCTGTTCCAGGCTACAAAGTTTCAATTGTAGAAGATAAATAAATCCCAGATACCAGGGCCTCCTCTTAGGTTGCTGGGGGGCATGACCCGCCTATAAACCACAACAGGCCCCTCACCCAGGCCATCCCATGCCCTAAGAAAACCCCCACCCTGATCTGGGATTTCCTTCAGGGAAAACCAGCTAGTTCCCACCCATGCACCAGGCCTCTAATGAAAGAGTAATATGCAGATTGACCATCACTCCAACACACAAGATGACTGCTCCCATGTGGTCAAAGATCCTGCCCCTGTGTGGACACAAAATGGCCACCACAAGATGGCCTGAAAGGAAGGGTAGTTGTGGGTAATCAGGCCAGCAGGGAAGGCTAGTTGGGAGGGACCAGGTTGGCAGAGGAGGGAAGTTGGGGGCAACCAGGCCTGCAGAGAAAGGCAGTTGCAGGGGGAACCAGGCCTGAAGGGGAGGGCATTTAGGGGTGACCAGGCCTGCAGGAGAGGGCAGTAAGGGGCAAACAGTTGAGTAGTTAGCATCAATCAGGCTGGCAAGCAGAAGCGGTTAGGGGCAAACAGGAAGTCAGGCAGGTGAGCAGTTGGGAGTCAACATTCCTGTATTGTGAGAGGGATGTCTGGCTGCCCATTTAGGGCTGATTCTACTGTTATGCCTGAATATAAATGGGAAGTTGGATATCCCTTGAAGGGTCCTAGATTGGAGAAGGTGTAGGCTGGGCTAAAGGACATCCCCTCCTCTCAGTGCACAAATTTTGCGCACCAGGCCTCTAGTAAATATGTAAAGGTGTTTTTAATAATTTTATCATGTAATCTCAAAAGACTCCAAATAAGCAGATATGGCAAAGGAATCATATCTCAGGTTTATAATATTAAAATTAATTAATCTGGCTATGCAAATTAATACATTGGATGTCAGTTGGGAACATGATACATTAGTGTTATGCATATATTTTTTTAATTTTTTAAAAATATCTGCATACACATATGAAATGAGAGCCAGTTATATGCTGGTTCTCCAAATGCCTTATGATTGTACACATATGTATTTGCACACACATGTGCCTGCACATGTGTTGATTCTCTGGGGGTCTTGGAATCCATCCAGCTGGTCCTTTTGGAGGCTGTGATGTGTAGTGGTGGATATAGTTGTGATTTTTTCCAATATCTCCTGCCTTCCTTTTATCTGTTCTACATACAATATCTGAGCATTAAAATGTCTCAGCTCCTCTAATTCCCTCACACCCAGTGCTGGGGCATCAGATCTATTTTAAACGCGGCCTAAAAGGCCCAAGTGACCCGGTCTCCATCTGACTCTCAACTTCCCTGGCCCCTGTTTTCTCACTGTCTGCCCCTCAGCACCCATCACTCAGGTGAAGTAACATGCTCTTTCTGGCCTTTCAGCAGGGCACCCTCCTTTGGTCCCTTGCCCTTGTCACCAGTTCCTGGGCCTGAGCCCCTCTCCAGGGTCCTGCCAGCCTGGCTCCTCCTCTGCCTCAGGCCTCATTTAAGTGTCACCTCTTGGATCACCCTATGCAATGTAGTGTCCCCCCCACTCCCATTTACTTTATGTATCACCCTATTCACTGTCCTTTTTAAAAACTATTTATTATTGATTTCAGAGAGGAAAGGAGTGGGAGAGAGAAAGAGAAACATTAAAGATGGGAGAGAACCATTGATTGGCTGCCTCCTGTGTGCTGCATACTGGATATTGAGCCTGCAAATCTGGGCATGTGCCCTGACTGGGAATGGAACTATTACCACCTGATTCTTAAGTTGGTGCTATGCCAACTGGGTACATCCCATTTACTTTCTTCAGAGCTCTGCCATAATCTGTGCTACCTTTTTTGTTATCTTTAATCGATCTTTCTCCTCCACTGGAATGCAGCTCCATGACAGTGGGGATTTGACCCCTCAGCCGAATGCAGTGCCTAGTACACAATGTGGAAGTATTTTCAGGGCCTGCTACATTATTTGCAAAGCTCATTGAAAAAATGAAGATGCAGGTCCACTTGCTCAAAAGTTACTAAGACTTTCAAGATGATGATAGCAGAATATTGAACCAAGTACAGATCCTTTCTCAAATTGCATACCCATGAAGTTCACCTAGTCTCCAGGTAAATTATGATCTCTCTAGATTCAAATTCCTCCTCTGTGAAATGGTAAAGGTAGTAATAACCTCCTCATCGGGTGCTTGTGGGCATTAAATGAGATCATGAAAGCATCAGGCATAGCAGCAGGGGCCTGCCCCCAGTCATCTCTCTTACATACCAGTAACACAATTATCGACCTCTTCCAGGTGAGGCGAACCCAGAAGCACTAATTTTCTGACATTCCTCCTTTCTGACTAAACTCCCTAGCAACTCTTCCAAGTGACTAACTCAACTCTATCAAATAGAATGGGGATGTGGGTGTTGCTTGCAAATTATTTCGACACATTTAAGGTATGGACCAACAGCATGTTTGGCTTGCTGAAAGGAATGTGTCAAATGGAGTTAGGCTGTTACGAAAACTCATTTGACAATAGGTAAATCATGTCAACTGGGTACATGTCACTCTTCTGAGTCCACTAGTGACATTGGAGTGACAAATAATATCTGCTACTCCCACCTTTCTGACAAGAATGAGGCTAGCATGAATTGGATTAAGAAGCAGCCAGTCGAACACTTTGATTTCCATGCCCTGCTTGTTGGAGTGCGTGCATATATTGTCAGGCTCCCTGACCACTTAGTTGGTGGCTCTGGTGGCTGTGTGCATTGTGTAACAAATCAATTGCACCTTGAATGGAAGTTGTTCACAGACTCTCACATTTTGATTTATTTTCATTGTACCGCCAGCAATTCAAGTTAGTTTAGAAATGCAGAGAGGAAAAGCAGAATGTCTTTTACATTTATATTGTATTCCCTTGAGGTGCTCACAGCTATGTCGACTGAGAGATGTGGTCTGACTCCCTGGGAGGGGGCCTTAGTCCATTTGCTGGTGGGAGCGCCCTACATGGGGAAGATTCGGACACTGATTTAATCAGTGGTGGCTAAAATAAAGTGAAAAAGTAACATTTGTGAAGCATATATAATATAGTGTACAACAATGTGTCTGTGTTTTACTTGCTCTGAGATATTGTATAGTATAGTGATTAAAAGTATATGCTCTGGGAGAGAATCCAAGATGGCGGCATAGGTAAACACCTAACTGCTGCCTCAAACAACAATTTCAAAACTACAACTAAAAGACAGAACGGACATTATCCAGAACCACAGGAAAGCTGGCTGAGTGGAAATTCTACAACTAGAAGGAAAGAGGGGGGCTCACAGAGACCCAGAGGAGCTGCAAAAGGCTGAGGTACGGAGACACATGTGTGGAGAAGACAGGTGGTGGAGTGAGCAAGTGCCAGAGAGCTGGCTGGCTTTCTCTGGCAGGAGGAAGACGGAGATTCTCAGACATTGAACTACTTATCCGATGACACTAAACCCCAGATCCAGCCAAAACTCATTCGGGGGTAGTTTGGACTGTGAAGTGGGAGAAATGCACAAAAATTTAGGGGAGTTGCAAAAGATCAGAAGTCTGGTGGCACACACGGCACTGTGTGCAGAGGACCGACTGCTGAATGTGCTGCTGGCTTTTGGGAGTGGGCGGGAGACAGACCCTCCCAACTGTGCCACTTCTAACTCCACTAAACTCCAGTTTCTGGCGAAACTCTGGGGACCCAGACTCATATGGTCCTGAGTGCAGGGGAGTCTGAGGGGCAGCAGTCTAGAGGCACTGCAAGGGTGTGCACACGCACAGGGACCCGAGCCAGCAATTACCCAGTCACGTGATACTCAGGGGCCATGAAGGGCAGGGCTGACTGGAAGGCAAGGCGGTCTCTTAAGCCCTGAGACTCCACCCATCCCAAGCTCAACAGAGAGGCTTTTGCAATTTTTCAAGTCTGGTATCATAAGGCTGAATTCAAAACAGAAGTTCTCCCAGCATAGTGAAAATGCCGAGACAAGGGAAGGGATCACAAACAAAAGAAATGGAGGAAAACAAATGACTGGATATAGAGTTCAAAACCACACTTATAAGGTTTGCAAGAATATCCTAGAAAAGTTGGATAAAGTTAGCGAGTCCCAAGAGGAGATAAAAAAGGACCAACTAGAGATGCAAAAGATCCAACTAGAGATGGAAAAGGACCAACTAGAGATGATAGAGGACCAAATAGAAATTAAATATACACTGACTGAAATAAAAAAATATTATAGAGAGACCTAACAGCAGACTAGAGGAAGGCAAGAATCAAGTCAAAAATTTGAAATATAAAGAATCAGAAAACACTCAACTGGAAAAGCAAGAAGAGAAAAGAATCCAAAAATGTGAAGATAATGTAAGGAGCCTCTGGGACAGCCTCAAGTGTACCAACATCAGAATTGTGGAGGTGCCAGAAGAAGAGAGAGAACAAGATACTGAAAACCTATTTAAAGAAATAATGACTGAAAACTTCCCACATCTGGTAAAAGAAATAGACTTACAAGTCCAGGAGGCACACAGAACCCCATATAAAAGGAATCCAAAGAGGACTACACCAAGATGCATCATCATTAAAATACCAAGAGCAAAAGACAAAGAGAGAATATTAAAAGCAGCAAGAGAAAAACAGTTCATTACCTACAAGGGAGCACCCATATGACTGTCAGCTGATTTCTCAACAGAAACAATGCAGGCCAGACAGGAGTGGGAAGAAATATTCATCATGATGAATAGCAAGAACCTACAACCAAGAATACTCTATCCAGCAAAGCTATCATTCAGAATTGAAGGGCAGATAAAGAGCTTCATATATAAGAAAAAGCTAAAGGAGTTCATCAACTCCAAACCAGTATTTATATGAAATGCTGAAAGGTACTCTTTTAGAAGAGGAAGAAGAAAAAGGTAAAAGATAAAAAAATTATGAACAACAAATACCTATCTGTCAACAAGTAAATCTAAACATTAAGTGAATTAAAAATTTGATCAACAGAATAAACTGGTGAATATAATAGAACCAAGAGCACAGAAAGGGGGTGGACTGATAATTCTCAGGGGGGAAAGGAGGAGGGATGTTCAGGGAGTGACTGGACAAAAATCATACACCTATGGACTCATCAATGTGGGGGGAGGTAAGGGTAGAGGGAGGGGTGAGAGCCAGGTGGAGGGGAGCTGTGGAGGGGAAAAAAGAGAGACAAATGTAATAATCTGAATAATAAAGATTTAATTAAAAAGGAAAAAAAAGTATATGCTCTGATTTGGCCATTAACCTATATGATAAAAGCTTAATATGCAAATTGACAAAATGGCAAAACAACCAGTCACTATCATGTGCCCTGACCACCAGGAAGCAGATGCTCAATGCAGGAGCTGCCCCCTGTGTGGTCAGTGCGCTTCCACAGGGGGAGCCGCTCAGCCAGAAGCTGGGCTCATGGCTGCTCAGCGCAGCAGCAGTGGTGAGAGCCTCTCCCACCTCTGCGGCAGCACTAAGGATGCCCTTTGACAGTAGGACATCCCACGAGGGCTTCTGGACTGTGAGAAGGTGCAGACAGGGCTGAGGGACATCCCCCCACCCCAGTTGCATGAGTTTTCATGCACTGGGCCTCTAGTACCTCAATAAAGCTGATTAAAAAAAAGTGACTTAACCTCTCCAGCCTCAGTTTCCTCTTATGAACAATGGAGTGTGTTGGAAATCTTCCTCTCCACACTTTTTACCCTGATTTCTGCTCCAAGAGGCTAGCTGTAAGGATGTCATCAGCAGGCGATGGCCCTGTACTTTCTGTTCAGGTTATCAGCAGGGAGCCCATACCATAGCCGAGAAGGCAAAGAGTGAGTTAGGGTATTTATTTCCCTTGCTCTCTTCTTTGAAGTTGCTTTGGTTTAACTGAGCCCTTGGCCAAACTTCACTATCTCACCACAACTCACTCTGCCTTTCAGCTTCCAGCTCTTCGCTCCCATTGGCCTTGCAGGACTGGGTAGGTGAGAGGTAGGGATGGCAGCTCTGCTGCTCCCAGGCTGGGTCCCTTCACTCTTCTGTATAGTTCTCCACACCCAGTCTACATCTTTGTAAAGAGCCTATTTGCAGATAAGCCCTCCTGAAAGTACTTTAATGTGAGTGGCTATTTGTTTTCTGTTTGGATCCTGAATGACACATGGGGATAATCAGAATAGCTTCCTCCTGTGGTTCAAATTTACACATATGTAGAACTGATAGGACAGTATCTAGCACAAATCGAGACTTGGATTAGATAACTTGCTGAAGTTCACAGGTGTTCATCTTTCCCTATCTCTCTGTTCCAGGTTTCAACTGGAAATTGGTAGGAATTTAGGGAAGCTGATTCCATTTCCAGAATCAGCCTATAACTTAAGCTAAGCCAATCAGCACATCCAATGATTTTGTGGCCATGATTGGTTAAGTGTAGGCACATTACTTAATCTAGGCCAGTCAGTGTGGCTCTCAGGACTTTTGTTGGAGATTCTGGAGTGCAGATGCATGAGTGCCAAGCATTGGATGTGTTTGCATTTAGCCTCGCTGAATGAGCATTTCATCATTAACTTTGTTTCAAACTTCATGGTAGGGAAATTAATTGACCTGTTTTAGTTGGTCTTATTATTGTTTTAAAATTCTCTATAGATAATGTGCCTCCTATTGTCTGCACCCAGGGTAAATTGCTCCTCTTTTCCAGCTATGACACCACTGCACCATGCTGTATGCTAGAGTAGTGAGATGGACCCCCATAAGCTGCTATGGAAAGCAGTCTAAGGATGAAGCTATGCAGAACAGAGCAACATAGAAAGTAGCCACAATAAACAGGAGCCTGGTTCAAACCAACACCCAAAGCCCTTCCTACCATGGCATTTTTTTCTATTATCCCAACCAATAATTTTCTTTCTTTCCTTATTCTTTTTCTTTTATATAGATCAGAACCAACATTTATTTTTTTAAATTGAACTTTTGATGATTGGAGAACTTAATTACAAACTCTCAAGTATATCCATGTTTCAGGAAAAAATACTTAATCTATATACATTGAGTGGCCAGATTATTATGATCTCTAAATGCATAATAATCTGGCCACATGTGTGTGTGTGTGTGTGTGTGTGTGTGTGTGTAATATATATATATATTACAGACTCAGTGCATGAATTCATGTATGGGTGGGGTCTGGCCAGCCTGGCCAGGCGGGGGGAGATGGATGATTGACTGGCCTGCCTGCTGCTCAAACTCCTGGTTGAGCGGACAATTTAGCCTTTAATTATATAGGACTAGAAGCCTGGTACACAAAATTCATGCATTGGAGATGGGGTTCCTTCAGCCTGGCCTGCACCCTCTCACAGTCCAGGAGTCCTCAAGGAATGTCCAACTGCCAGCTTAGGCCCGCTCCCTGTGGGGACCAGCAGTCGTACATCTTTAGCACTGCCATGGAGGCAGGATAGATTCTCACCATGTGCTCATTGTGAGCCTAACTTCTGGCTGTTGGTACTCTCCCTGTGGGAGCACACTGATCACCAGGCATCAGCTCCTAAGCGTCTGCCCCTGGTGATCAGTGTGTGTTATAGTGATCATTTGGTCTATTTGCACATTAGCCTTTTATTATATAGGATATACACTGAGTGGCCAGATTATTATGTGTTCAGACGTCACAATAATCTGGCCACTCAGTGTATATAAAAAGCCAGCAGCTGGAACACCATAACAACTGGAACCAGCCAGTCACTATGATGCCCATTGTGGCCAATGAACTGTCCAATTGGTGGGTAGGGCTGGTCTGCCAACCTTTCCCACCCCGTGGCCTTTCCCCTGCCCAGCCCTGGCCCTGATTGGCCTGTAGCCCTTCCCTCCCACCAGCCCTAATCATCTCCCCACCCTAACAGCCAACCTCCTGCAACCCCCCCCCCCCCCCCCCCCCC